>QANU01100328.1:49754-63705 GCA_003254905.1 Nissolia schottii | reverse complement strand
GGGGGGGGGGGGTTAAGGTATGAGGGGGTACTTGGTAACGTAGCCATGTCAATATTGTTAATGTCTGTGACTATGCGAGTGACGTTGATGGACGGAAGAGTTGACTTAAATAACAACAAGGCATCTTTGGGGAGATGGAAATTGTTTGTACGCATTCAGAATCAAATTCTGTTGCAAGTTACTTTCACATGACGCGACGATTCTTAATGGAGTGAAAATGCTAATATTTAACAGCCACATGATAAAACTTCTTTTTCTTTATTGAGAAAGCCATAAGATAAAGTGCTTACCCAAAAAAACCATAAGACAAAATTCGAAAAATCATATAATTAGGGAAAAAGTTATATATATATATAATTCATTTATGAATTAACTTTTTACCTAATTTTTATAATTTGAGAGACTCTTACAATTTGTAATTTATAAAATAATTATCAAAAACAATTTTTAAATAAATTCATATAATGCAGAAGACAAAGACAATGACGATATATTGCTATGTCGCATTTGCACCCCCCAAAAAATACTATAATAATATTTGTACAACCCAAAAAATATCTAATTAGTAAAAAAAAAAAAATTATTCAAAAAATAGTAACTTAGAAAAATAGAAAGAGAATTTGATGGATGAGTTCTATTATTTCACTTCTCAAAATAAGTAATTGTACACTGAGTGAGTTATATAAGGGAACCATGGAGTATGATTTGTTATTACAGTTACAGTAAAGTAGCCATATCCCACTAACAAACTCTAATAGACAAACTTCCCGCTAATGGATTTATCCTGTTAATGCTTATTCTATTTAGGCATACTCTCTGATACCACCCCGCAAGCTTGACGTTGAAAAATGTCAATCAGATTGAGCTTGGGATGGAAACCAGCAAAATGACGAAAGGCAAGTGCCTTAGTGAGTATATTGGCACGCTGAATGCTCGACTCAACGAGGATAAGACGCATGAGGCCACCCTGAAGCTTCTCACGGACCAAGTGACAGTCAATGTCTAAATGCTTCGTGCGCTCATGAAAACTGGGTCAGAGGCAATGTGCAATGCACTCTGGTTGTCATAGTAAAGCAGAGGAGACTTGGAGCACACAATCTGAAGATCAACAAGGAGATAGACGAGTCATTGCAACTCGCAAGTAGCCATAGAGAAGGCACGATACTTAGCCTCTGCAGACCAATAATTCTCAAAAATTCCAATAGTGTATTGATGAGTCCAAAATGGTGAATTGCATCATGGAAACGTGCGGTCCAAGTGGTGTAACCTAAATGAGATTTTGTAGAGTATTTGTTTAAGGTTTTTCTAATAAATGGCTATGCCATTCAGTTTTGGATGTTTTTAGCCATGGAATAAGTGAGAATTAGTGCATAGTTTTGCATTTAGTTGGTTCTTAATGGGCAGCCAATTGTTGAATGTTTAGCCATAGGTTACAAAACATCTTTGGCTGAATGTTAATGCAATTATAGTGCTTTTAGAGTGGATTTTTGGTGCAGTTTTTATGAGTTAATTTTGTGACTTTTGGTATTATGTAACACAAATTGGCAAGCTATATAAGGTAGCCAAAATGGTAATACAAAAATAGAACAAGATTCAACATTTCTTTGATTTCTATCAAACTTATTTGTGAGAGTGATTTGAGAAGTGAGATTATCAAAGGACTTAACCAAATCCTTTGTGTGTTTTGTCTCCAATTGGAGTGATTGCAATCTTTTGGTTAGTTATCAAATTCCGCTGTCTACATTTCTTTTAGTTTTGCTTTGCAAAACTAATTTTTCTAGCCAAGTTCATCAACCAACAAATTGAAAGTTAATTTGTTGAACAACTTGCGTTAGTTCGTTGAAACAATAGCTTTGGTTCGCATCATTTGGTACCAGAGCTCAGGTTTTGAGTCTCTTATCATTGTTATTATTTAGTTTTGAAAAAAAAAGAAAAAAAAGAAAAAAAGAGAAAAAAACGTGTTCTACGTATTATTGTTGTATATCATTTGGTATTTCAGATGGTAGGTGATAATCATAATGATGGAGGAGGACTTTTACAATTCCAAATGCAAGCTTTAACACAATATTTGGAGAGGTTGGTGAAGCAACAAAATGATGCACTCCATGATAGGTTGGACCAATTGGAGAATAGGGGTCATCATGGAGAAGAAGTAAGGAGAGAAAAAAAGAAGAAATGAGAGGGAGTCTCAACAAAATAGAATTGAAGGAGAGATGTTGATCATTAGGAGATTGTTAGGAAGTCAATTGAAAGCTGTGGATGAGACCCAACGAGAAAACATCTTCCATACAAGGTGTTCTATCAAGGGTAGGGTGTGTATGATGATTGTGGATACGGGGAGTTGCACAAATGCAGCTAGTGATAGATTGGTTTCAAAACTAAATCTAGTCACTAAACTGTATGCTAGGCCATATAAACTTCAATGGCTTAGTGAAGGAGGTGAAGTTCTAGTGAAGGAGCAAGTGGAGTTGGAATTTTCCATTGGAAAATATACCAACAAAGTTTTATGTGATGTGGTTCCTATGGAGGCGAGTCACTTATTATTAGGAAGACCATGGCAATTTGATAATCATGCTTTCCATGATGGGTTTACTAATAAGATTTCACTTATTCATCAAGGAAAGAAGGTGGTACTCAAACCTTTGAGTCCAAGAGAGGTATGTGAGGACCAAATTTGCATGAGGAAAAAAATTCTTCAAGAGAGGAAAGAAAAAGAGAGGAGTGATGCACTTGAAAGTATACATAAGAGTGATGCACTTGAGAGTATACATAAGAGTGATACACTTGAGAGTATACATAAGAGTGAAACACTTGAGAGTATACCCAAGAGTGATACACTTGAGAAAATAAAAAGAGAGGAAAAAGAGAATGAAAAGAATGATACACTTGAAAAAAGAAAAAGAGAGGAAAAAAGAATGAAAAGAGTGATACACATGAGAGGCAACACAATTTCTTGATTCGTGAGAAGGAATTTAAGACGATGTTTCTTGCAAAACAACTCCTTTATGTGTTGTATTGCAAGAATCTGATTTTAAACATTAACAATATTGATAACTTTGAATTGTCTTCTAATGTTAAATCCTTTTTGAAGGATTTCCAAGATGTTTTTCCAGCAAGTGTAAAAAGTGGTTTACCACCATTAAAGGGAATTGAGCATCAAATTGATCTTACTCCAAGAGATTCTCTACACAATAAGCCATCATATAGAAGCAATCCACCAGAAAGAAAGGAAATTCAAAAACAAGAGGATGAACTCATGAGACCAGAAGAAGGAGACTTTGATTTAAGGACAAATCCTCTTCAAGAGGGAGGGAATGATGAGTCCAAAATGGTGAATTGCATCATGGAAACGTGCGGTCCAAGTGGTGTAACCTAAATGAGATTTTGTAGAGTATTTGTTTAAGGTTTTTCTAATAAATGGCTATGCCATTCAGTTTTGGACGTTTTTAGCCATGGAATAAGTGAGAATTAGTGCATAGTTTTGCATTTAATGGTTCTTAATGGGCAGCCAATTGTTGAATGTTTAGCCATAGGTTACAAAGCATCTTTGGCTGAATGTGTAACATCCCAGTTTTCCTTAGCAAAGATTTCGCATAATAAACTCGTGAACGAACTCCATCAAAGGTTAGAAGCGTGAGCTATAGGTGTCCGTCAAGCACCGGATGTGCGGGACTATGCGGCTCAGGTGGATAAGTGCGGAGTTAGGGAGAATCTGAAAGGAATAGAAGGAGTATAGAGTACCAAGGAGCTTAGGAATAGAAGAGGATGCCCAGGAACGCTAGCCACGCTGGATACATCAAGAAGGTAGAAGCCTGATTACCTAGGACTCGAGGGTCTGTACAAATTATTCTGTTTGGTATTTCCAAATTATGCTGACACTCAAATGATTCCTCTCGATCCCTAGAGATGGATGAAAAACTTAAAGTGTCGGAAAAACGGAAATCGGGTCAGTTTCGGACGATTTCGTAGACACTAGAACAATCATGTTTAGCCCCGTCTAGCCAGTAGGACTGAGCAGAGAGTCTAAAGCTCTGGGAATCCAACTTATACCGAGAGAAAGTCCTAAATACCTTAGATTAGCCCCACAACCTTATTGGGAAGTTTGGGAGATAGCGAAACTGCAAGCGGAATGGTTGTCCGCAGACGTGGGAGCTTAACGATGTATTAAAGGTATCTGTGAAAAATACTCCTCCGGAGAAAAATTCACAAACACCTTCTAAGAATAATACTCTTAGGAAGAGGGAAATTAGAGGATCGCGACGGTATAAGCAGAATATTTTTCGGACTACCATGCGCGACGCACCGGGACTGCGAACAATCAAAAACGACAGAAACGGGACCAGGGTGGGACCCAATCTGATTTAGCACGTGGGGAGGCAGATTTTTTCAAGAAAAATAATTAAATATTCATTGATGTGACTTGATTTAACTTGATGATTATCCAAACTAATTAAATAATTAGAAAATGAAATTAAAAGGGCACTTTGGTAATTTTTACCAAGGGTAAAATGGTAAAATGGGCATTCAGCCCTTGGGCTATAAACACCCCCTCCCCAACCGAAAATGACATGAAAAATTGGAAACCTTGCCAGAACTCTGTCCATTTGCCCGATCGACTGCTGTTCTGTCAAACCGGAGACCCAGGCACTGCCTGCCTTAAACCCAGTTCACTTCCTCTAGTGTAACATCCCAGTTTTCTCTTAGCAAAGATTTCGCATAATAAGTTCGGGTGCGAACTCTTTTAGACGTTGGAAGCGTAAACTACAGGTGTCTGTCAAGCACCGGGACGCCTATGACTATGTGGCTAGGGTGGACAAGTGCCAAATGTAGGGAGTTTAGGCTTTGGACTTTTGAAGGGGGAAAAATAAGGCTTATTGAGCAGCCTTGGACAACCAGACAGTAAAGAGAGGAGGGGTCAGCAAGAAAACTGGCTGCAACAAGCAATGAGGGAGAATCAAAAAGGAAGAGAAGGTTGGACCAGGAAGCGTCTGGTAGAACTGTAGGTGAGGGTGACTTTTCTTAGCCCTGCAGGAATCAGTTCAAAAGGTGCAGGAAAAAGGCGAGAGAACTAGGTAACTGATAAGAGTGTAGGAGTGCCTAGGCGTATTCTGTTTGAAAGGTGAAAGCTTGAGAAGCCGAGTGTTGGGGATTTCAAGTGTGGAAGGTAAGAGAAGTAAAAGAAAAGTATGGGAAAGGATACAAAGTCGGGTTACGCGTGGAAGTGGAGGAAATAAGTCCTTAAAGAGGATGCATGCACAGAATACAAATTGGGTTAAGAACTAGATAAGAGCATAAATGAGGATGTCAGTATACGCCCAAGTGTAATAAGATTGAAGGAAGATCAAGAGGATTAAGTGTGAGAGGGACTGATGCAAATTAGGTTTCACCTAGTGAAGTAAGAAAGGTTGGGTCTTGGAGGACAAAGGGAGGTGTATTAAGCTTAAGAAGGAAGAGGTGTTAAGTGTGCAAGGGAAGTGAAGAGAATACGAAATCGAGAGCGATCGAGGATGGAATGGCAACCTTAAGACATTAAGGAGAAAAGGGAGAATCTAAAAGAAATAGAAGAAGGGTGGAGTACTAGAGAGCCTAGAGATAAGAAAGGATGTCTGTAACATCCCGATTTTTTCTTAGGGAAATAATCGTAAACATAAATATTTAATTAATTTTCTAATCATGATTAGGGAATTAAAATGGGAAACTAATCGGTAGAATATCCCTAGGAAATAAGACGTGTCGCGGCATGAGGTTCAGCAGACAACCGAACAGTCGTTGATCACCGATGAAATTTTCTGGCGCACAAAAGGTGTCCGTGAAAATAATCCTCCAGAGAAAAATTCACAAACAACTTTAAATATTAATACCCTTAGGTAGGGGGAAATTACAGGATCGTGACGGTATAAACGGAATATTTTTCGGACGACCGTGCGCGACGCATCGAGACTGCGAACGATAAATCACGAGTGAACCAGAACCGGGAGAAAATGAAATTTCAGCAGCTGAACTAAGAGAGAGGGGGCTGCACAGTCTGATTGGGATTTTGTCCCATCCCTTAAATCATGCTTCCAAAACTCACATCACCTTACCTTTCTTACACATGGCCATACCTACACCCATACCTTCTACTATTCATCACCTTTTATTAAATCCTAAAATTCAACTGATTTCCCTCACCATTCAGCCACCCAAATCGAGTTCTCTTCCCCAAAGCCCCAAGAGATATTTTCATTTCCCACATCCTCCATAACAACACACTAAGCCACACCTCAAAGAACGCCACCAAATCTTCAAGAGATCAAGCATTCTTGCCATCCTCTTCCGCCTCCCAAGAACCGAAACACAACCCCTCAAGTCTCCTCATCTTTGTTCATTTTCTTCCTTCCAAAATCATGAGGGATCATCACCCTCCACCTTGTTCAAGGTTCTTCATCTTGGAGAAAGGTGAACCCAATCATTGGAAACATTAAGCTAGTGGGACTTCACTCCAAGCTTCCCTCACCACCACCAGGGTTTTTCTATAGGTGGGTAAACTTGGCTTGGTCACCCTTGGTGGCTTATGTTTTCTTGTATGTGTTTATGTGCTTGTATGCCTTATGATAAATTATGCTAGAAATGCTATGTTAGGACTTAGGAGATGATTCTAAAGGGTCCTGTGACCTGGACTAGCTTAGTATATGATGGTTGAAATATGTGAAAAAACTCAAGGAGCATCCATGAGCAAAGGGGAAAGAAAAGCGAGAAAAACAAAGAAAACAGATTCTGGTTCGTCAGTTATAGCTGGGTAGTTCCGCGGAAAGTGACTGAGAAGAGTCTGTAGAGAGCTGTTGAGCGGCACCAGGAATGGTGCTGAGAGGGAAAGCTGCCAAACTTCCTTCAATTTTTAATTTTTCTAGTACCGTTCGAGCACATCGCGAGAGCGCTACCGGACTTCCGACAATTTCTTGGAGCATACCATTGCGACGAGGATTTTCTCCCCCATGTACCTACCAACTCCAAACCTGCATAGGAAGTGTGTAACTCTAAAGCCTACTGTCTATGTGGTTTAAGTTTTGACTGTGAAACACCCTAGCTAACTGTTTACCCGTACGTAGTAAACAATGCTCACTAGGTTGTTTTCTACCTGGTCGGAATACCTTAGTCCATTGCTATCTTTTGAAAATAGTTGTTTAAGAAAATAGGGACCAATTTGAAACTTTGCATTTGCATTGCATAATTACTAAAATAGAGCCATGCGTCGGAAAGAATAAATATAGCAAGCGGTAAAGCCCTTAGGCTTAGCAGATAACCGTCTGATAATAATAAAGCATACAAGATACATCCATCTGGTCCATCACCACAGTCATGTAGTTATTATAATAGATAATATACAAGCAACATGTTCAACATATACAATACATAACATTAAAATACAAGGGCTAACTGTAGCATTTCCCAGTTTACCCCTAACAGAGTAATAACTACCGCTATTTCTGGTGTCCCTGTCTGGTTCTGACCGCCTCATAGCTCCTTGGCCCATTTGGCATCATCCTCGTAGTATGAGTCATCCCCGGTTCCTGAAGTCATAGGGTAGTGGGGGTGAGAACGGTAGGTTCTCAGTGGAAATAACTCTAGTACCTGTATCTTGCGGTTCATTAGGTCGGACTTCAGGCCGCTCAGAGATTTCTAAGTGAACATACATACTAAATATCCTACCAATTATTATCTGGCCTATCTGAACGACTTTATCTACTTTACTATGTGACATGGGAACTACTCTTGCTTACTACGTTCTCGTGCTGATTAACAGTTCGTGAATATACATAGCCGTCTCGAGCAAGCGTGCTCTTGACGGTAATGACATAACAGCAGAATTATACATTACATCTACTCATACATAACAGAATGCAGAATCATACAGCACCTATACTCATACATAACAGAATCATCAGAATGAACATAATAAAATCATCAGCTTGAACATAACAGAATCATCAGAATGAACATACTGGATATACATGCCTAACAGAATGTACATATGCATAACAGAATAAACATGCTTAATGCTTATGCATAACAGAATAACTGGCTTTTGGAATATATGTTATTCCCACCATAGCATTGCCCTCTTTTGACAACGTTATGACGGAATAACCTCGCACCTCCAGGTGGTCCTCTTTGACCCCTGCGGTGGGCTTCCACCTGCCGTGTGCCCCCTCGGGACCCCTCGACAGTGGGCGGATATTGTACCCCCACCTAGGCTTGCCCCCGTACGACAATGCAAAGGCGTGGTAACCGCACACCTCCAGGTATGCCATATCGACACCACCTGTGGCGGGCTTCCACATTCAGGATGCCCCTCGGACCTCCTGAAGTGGGATCATAATTGGCTCACGTGATCACGGCCTTTTCAGCATATGGCATTTAGCCTTCTCAGCAGCATATTTCATTCAGTACTTTCAGCATTGTGCATTTAGCACTTTCAGCAGCATTTCGAAATTCATTACTTTTCAGTACCTGCAGCATGTCATGACTTGTTTTCTTATGGTTCATTTCATTTCATTCTCTTTCTTTATCTCATCATTACTTCTAATTCTCTAAACATTGCTTTATCATGAATGCATGTAATACTACACATTACTTCACAGATTACATATCATTCACAGAGTCATCTACGGCATATACTTCACATATTCTCATACGGCATATATTTCACATATTCCATAGCTTTTACACATATTCCATACATAACCTATCTAGTCCAGGTCACAGGACCCTTCAGAGTCATCTTCCTAAACCCTAGCATAATTTCTAACATACATAAACATATATTCCAATAGTCATCACACATACATATAATCACATAAACCCTCATCCTCCATCATAGAGGTAAGAACTAGAGTTACCCACCTGTGGGGGAGTTGTCTGGTAAGGAAGAAGTGTAGGGTAAGTCGTTCTGTGCTCGGCCGCTCCGCGGGAAAGTCACAGCGTTCCAAAAATATAATTTCTTCTCTCAGTGCTTACTAAGACTTCCTACACAGTTCCAGCCAGCACAGTTATATTTTCCTAACCTCAATATTTCTATAAATCCTTCAAGCATCATTAACTCCCTATTTTTCCCATAATATTTCTAATTTTTCCTACTCAAAAATACATACATAACATACAGTTAAAAATCTCATAGACAGGGGTGATCGGACTACCCACCTCCAAATCCAGTTTGGAAACGGTAGAAGTGAAGAGAAAATTTCCCGGAGCGCTTCCATGATGATCTTGCTATTTTTTCGGCGTCCGACAGCATCACAGCAGTGCACGAACGAACAAGGAAAAACAAAGAAAGAAAGAACGAAGAAGGAAACAAAGAAAGAAAGAAACGAAGCTTTAAAGCTTCAGGGAAAACAAAATAAGAAAGAAAGCGTCAGGGGGAGGGGGAGGCCGAAGAAACAAAGAAAGGAAAACAAAGAAAATAAAGAAAGAAGAAGAACGAAGAAACAAAGAATTAGAAGAAGCACTGAAGCTTAAAGCTTCAAAAGAAAAGAAAGAAAAAACGTCAGGGGAGAAAAAGAAAACAAAGAAAGAATTTTGGCGTGGGGGGAAGAACAAAGAAACAAAATGGAATGGATCAGGGGCAGCCCCCCACCGTCCTAATGCATACATATCTACATTATATTATATAAAATTCTATTATTTTAGTGTGTATATATATTATATTAGTATTATATTATTATTATTATTATTATTATTATTATTATTATTATTATTTATTCATTAAGATTATTATGTTATATAATAGTATATTATATGTAAATATCTACTATGGATAAACATGATCTTGTCAGTCCAATTTTGATCATGCTTGATCTTGTTTTTGTCGTTCGCAGTTCCGGTGAAAAATACTCCGGACATACTCTCGCGCTCTACTAATTTTCCCTTATTAGTAGTTGAGTCCGGTGGGAATATTCGGAGAATTATTATTTTATTAATGTATTTTGCGGTTACTTTCGGTATCCGGAAAAAATTCCCAATTGGTCCGAAAATCGTCTTAAGGCTCCGAAAAATTCGCCGGTCATGACACCTCAATTTTGAATGCTATTCTTATGAGTTAAAGATGATTATTATGAATTAAAGGTAATAATTAAATTTTCTCGCCTCCTTAATCACCTTATAATTATTTATTACACTAATTATCCGGACAGTGAAAAAGAGGGATGTTACAGACTGTATATGTGTTATGCTGTGTATTGGACTGTAAAAATGTTTAGTAGTATTTTGGCGAAATGTAGGGTGAGAAGGGTTTTGGGAAATTTTGATGAATGAAATGCATAACTGTAGTGATTGGAACCTTAGTAATAGAAAACCTCTGGAAAAAATGAGAACTGAAGTCTCGGGACCCCATTCAATCAGTTTTCAATCGATTGAATAGAGTTTTCAATTGGATGAAAGCAAATTTTGAGCTTTCAATCGATTGAATTCTTATTCAATCGAGTGAAAGAAAAACCTAGGTTTTCAATCGATTGAATCCCAAGTTCATTCGAATGAAAGAACTCAGAAGGTTTCAATCGATTGAAGCCACATTTCAATCGAATGAAAGAACTCGCAGGGATTCATTCGAATGAAACCTTAGACATTCGAATGAAGCCTGAGGGACTTGAAATTTTAGTGGTTCCAAGGAGTCCAATGACTCAGGGTATGTCTATTTTGGTATATGAAAGCATGCATCATGAGGAAATGGCCGTCATAGGAGTTAGGACGACCCTAGATCACTAGAGGTATTCACGAAATCTTAAAGGTGCATAACTGAATCCTAGGGAATAAAGCAAAGAACTAGGGCCCCTAATCACCAAGGATTCGGATGGCCCAGTCAGAGTCAATAGTTATATGATTAGGAAACTCCCTATTCTCTTGGCACGTCTTACAGACACGCCCCTCACCAATTTGGCACGCTGAATTGGTTACGAGCAACGCAGGTATAGAGACCTGAGTACAACAGAAATGGAAAACAGGCATAGGTCTGTACAATGGAAGTAGTGGGCCCCATTAAAAGAAGAAAGAGAGACCGGATCGAGTCATAGGGCCGATCTAAACGTGTCCACGCTGATCACTCATAGGTTTGATCCCTCGCTACTCTAGAAAGAGAGGGTGGTTGCACTTATTGTATTTGATGATTACCTCCTATGAGCCTTGCATGGTTAGCTACCATACTGGTAAAGAGCGCTGCCGGTCGATACAATAGTGGCAAGAAAGAGGTTGTAATCCGAGGCCACGGTTACAAAGGTGTAAGGACTAAGTAGGACGTAGCCACAGAGGGCGTAAGAGATCCCTAGATTCCCTCATGCACCATGTCAGTAAATGTATGAATTGATGATTGATGATATGATGATGAGTATGTATGTATATCTACCTAAAGCATTATGTATAATTGTTCATGCATTATATATCATCAAGGGAACGACCCAAGATGAATAGTATGTCTCTAGCAGCAACGTACAGTTAATAAGCACGAAACCTAGGTAATGACAAGATTAGAGAGCCAATCACCTAGTAATCTAGATAAAGCTGCCCAGAGCATAAGAGCAAGAAAATAATCAGTAGGGGTTAGTTGCATTGTACACTTAGAATGATCTCTGAGCGGCCTGGAGAATAACCGAGAAGTAAAAAGCCACGATTGAAATGTTACTCACTGAGAACCTACCGTTCTCACCCCCCTCGCTTATGGCTCTAGGAATTGAAGACGAGTCTTATTATGCTGATGTTGTGGAACCCAAGGAGGACCCCTGAAGAGACATTTAGCTGACGATGTAGTAGATGTATTGTACGGAATAAATGTGTTGTCGGAACATGAGTATTGAATATGTATTATAATTATTATCGGTGTGTATGTGTATACCTAAAGGACCTGCTGTGGATGTAATTGCCTGTATGTACTGTATGTACAGACCTGAACCGAATTTACTAATGATACCGTTTGTTATATTAACTTTGTCGCACTCACGACTCGTATGTTACGAACCATATGTATGAAAAAAAATGGGTCCATTATTTCCTAATTTAGTATTTTTGAAAGCCCCAAAGAAGCTACTAGGAAGTAAACAACCTAGCGGGTATTATGTACTGCTCGAGCGTACGGAATCGACTAGGGGTGTTTCATGGTTCACACTTGGGGACCTCCTATCTACACTTGGGGATAGACTTGCATCGTTCACACTTGGGAACGGTTATCCACACTTGGGGACCTCCTATCCACACTTGGGGATAGATGTGCTTCGTCCACACTTAGGGACGTACCAAACAACTGACTTGACAGTAGATTCTAAGCTTTATTCTTCCTTCTTATTTTACTCTAAGAGCAGGTCGATGTCGGCGTTCAAATCATTGTTCCCTAGAGTGCAATTATGATCTTCTTAAACATAAAGTGATGACCTCTAGTTATCTACAGTCGTCCTAAGTCATACAATGACCGGTTGCACCTGATGCATGCTTTAATAAGTAAATTAAGTTCATGGTTACTTCCATACTCATTCTTTAGGGTTTTAGTGCTTGTTGGAACATGTAGAAAAGCTAAAGTCTCAAGTTCTTCAGCTGTCATTCGAATGACTGAGGAATTCAATCTGATGAATTCCTCCTGAGGAATTCAATCTGATGAATGAGGAATTCAATCTGTTGAATTCCTCCTGAGGATTTCAATCTGATGACGCATTCGGATGAATTCCTTCTGAGGGTTTCAATTTGATGAATGAGGGATTCATTCAAATAAATTCCTTCTGAGGATTTCAATCTGATGACGTATTCGAATGAATTCCTTCTGAGGATTTCAATCTGATGAATGAGGAATTCAATCTGATGAATTCCTCCTGATTGCACCGTAACTTCAAATGTCATTTCCATATGTTCCAACTAGTACAGTTAAGTTTTTCTAACATCGAAACTACTCAAAATCATTTTCACAACTTAATCTTTATATTTTTCACATAATGTTTTCTAAATCGGATACACAAAAATGCACATATAAAATCACATATAAATCCACATAGACAGTGGGCTTAGGGTTACCCACCTCCAAATAAAATTCGGGATCGGTAGAAGTGAAGAGAAAAATATCTGCTTCGCGTGGGTGTACTCATTCTATTTTTCCGGAGTCCGGCAGCGCTACCGCGATGTGCACGAACAGAACTGAAACAGAACAAAATAGAGAAGGAAATGAAGCAGCAAGCTTCGGTTGGCTTGCCTTTTTATAGGCAGGCTCCCCTTGCTGCTGTGCTTGATATTTTCATATATATATATATATATATATATTATTTTATTATACCATTATTATTATTATACTTTATTATTATTATTATACTATTATGATATACATCCCCCTGTTTCTGTTACATCCCCCTTTTACATTTTCAGATTCTGATGAAGAACTGATGTCATTATCTTCCCATGCCACATATGCTTTCTTGCCCTTTTTGTTCTTGTTGTCCAATCTAACTTTGAGGCCATTCTTCTTTCTTTGAATATTTGGACAATCGGACTTGATGTGACCGGGTTTCCCACACTCAAAGCATGTGAATTTTTGTGGAGAAGGTGAGTCATTTTTCTTGATGAATCTCTTAGATTGACAAATCCGTATTCCCTTTTTCTTGAAAAACTTTCCAAGATTTTTAAACAAGAGATTCATATTGTCACCTTCATCTTCCTCTGAATTTCCATCATAATCATCTTTGTCAGAATCAATTTTGACTTTTAAAGAAATTGACCTGTGATTCTTCTCATGTTGTTCATGTTGATCCAGACGATTCAACTCCAATTCATGTTCTTGCAGTTTCCCGAACAGAGTTGCCAGAGTCATTTTGGATAGGCTCTTCTTTTCTGAGATCGCCGTCACCTTTGGTTGCCATATCCGAGTTAATGATCTTAGCACTTTCAAGTTCAAATCTGCATATGAATAACTTTTGCCAAGAGCAGACAAATGGTTAATAAGATGCGTAAA
>QANU01100328.1:26182-45901 GCA_003254905.1 Nissolia schottii | reverse complement strand
TGAATTAGGTTTCTCTTATTTTTCTCGGATTTTTGTTTCTTTGAAAATATGGAACCCTAATCCCCAAATTAAGAACAATACCCAGCAATTAACCAAATAATTGATAATGTTAAATGCAGCGGAAATTATAAATTGCTGAATGTAAAAGTGTAGGGATAAGAAAGATCACACCGGAAATTTATCTTGGTTCACCTTCAACCACCGAAGGCTACGTCCAGTCCCCTGTTCTGATTCAGGGATTTTTCCACTATGTAAACTTGTGTTGTGTACAACCTCACCCCGAGGCACTTACACCGACAACTACAAGAGAACAACTCATTCCCCTGGTTACACAATGCCCTCACCGAACACTATGGTGATAACCAGAATCCACACCGAACGCTACGGTGTTTTACAAAACCACACCGAACACTACGGTGCCACAATTGATTCACAATTGTTGAAGAAGTGATACAATGGCTTTACCAATCCTAAATTCAGGGTTGGAAGTTTTCCTGAATAGAAAGCACAAATGATATAACAGTTAAGGCTCAAAGGGCTTTCTTAAGATTTGGATTGAAACACCATTGAAATTTGATCAGAACGTTGTGAATATGAAAGTGAGAATTGAGTTCTGGAGTTCTGTTTTTGTTCTGCATGAGTTCCAACCTTATATGGGTAGAGGTGCCTGTTCATGAACCATTGCCAATGCATACAGATGCAAAACAACGCTTGTTTCATGAAAAAACACACCCATTCGAACATGTAATCGATTAACCAAGTGTGGTAATCGATTACACACATAGAAACTGCCAATTTTCAAATTCTTTGAAGTGGTAATAGATTAGCACGGTTTGGTAATCGGTTACACTCATAAAATTTGAGTTATTTTCAAACTTTCGTGTTGGTAACGATTACCCTAAGTGTGTAATCGATTACACACATGAAAACCACTTATTTTCAAAATTCTCGAGTTGGTAATTGATTACAGCAAGTTGGTAATCGATTACTCATGCAGAAAATGTTATATTTTCACATTTTTGATGCTGGTAATCGATTACTAAAACCCTGTAATCGATTACTGAAGCTGGTAATCAATTACTGAAATCCAGTAATCTATTACTGACACAACAAAGTGTTTTCCAAGTGTTGTAAACCCCATAGAAGTGTTGCTAATTCATTTTAGGGTTTAGGAAAGATGTTAGACTTGTCGTAATGAAAACCTTATGAGCCAATAACCATACTATCATAAACAAGTGCTAACTATTAAACTCTAAGGTAAAAACACTTGAACCTTCAATATGATGATCGGTTGATCGTTGCAATTCATTGGTTGTGTCTTTGCCTTTTTCTTGCTTTTTGTTGATGTTCTTGTCTTCATCAAAACCAAGCCATCAATGGTCAGAGAAAGAATCTTCTTCACAAAACATCCCCTTCAGATCGTGGTACATCTTGGTGATACTAGGGTGCATAGTAAACTTGCTTTTATGACCCTCGTGCAGAATGTCTTTCCGCAAGGTGCCTTCATCAGGTACGCAGATCCGATCGTTAAAGCGCAAGATTCCCTCGCTGTCCACCTTGGCCTCCTTGACTTTCCCTTCTGGCACGGCCTTAACAAACTTCTGCCAAAGGTCCTCTTGGCAATGTTCCTGGGCTTCCATTATCCTCTACTTAAAACTGCTAGTAATCTGCAATGGGCCTAGCTTAATGCTACCCTCACGCCTGATGATCCCTAAATTAAGATCACGAAATTCTCCCAGCAACTTCGACTCTTCTACCATCATCTGCACGATATGTAGCACTTTTATGCTCAGTACGTCGACTACCATATTTGCCTTCCTGGGATAATAGTGGAGATCGAAATCATAGTCCTTCAGAAACTCCATTCATCTCCTTTTCCTCATATTCAACTCCTTCTAGTCGAAGAGGTATTGCAGGCTCTTATGGTCAGAAAATACCTCAAACCTTACCCCATAAAGATAGTGCCTCCAAATTTTAAGAGCAAATACTACTGCGGCTAGTTCCAGGTAGTGGGTCGGGTAATTTACCTCGTGTGGCCTCAACTGCCTCGACGCATAAGCCACCACTTGACGATTCTGCATAAGTACACACCCCAATCCCATCCTTGACGCATCACAATACACCTCACACAGCGTATGTAGGTCTAGTAGAATCAACACCGGGGCAGTGGTCAATTTCTCTTTGAGCTTGCAGAAGCTTTCTTCACACTCTGGTGTCCACTCATATTTGATTTCCTTACGGGTAAGCTTTGTGAGGGGCAGCGCTATCTGAGAAAACCATTCGATGAACCTCTAATAATAGCCTACAAAACAAGCTCCTGACCTCCGTGACTGAGGTAGGCCTCTCCCAGTCCTTTACTGTAGCTACCTTACTCGGATCTACTGAGACTCCCTGTTCGAATACTACATGCCCTAAGAATTTCACCTCCCTCATCCAAAATTCACATTTGGAGAGCTTAGCATATAATTATTTCTCCCTCAAGATATCCAAAACCAGCCTGAGGTGCTTGGCATGATCCTCCTCCGTCTTGGAGTACACCAAGATGTCGTCTATGAAGACTATCACGTACTCATCCAAGTGGGCTCTGAAGATCCGATGCATGTAGTCCATGAAAATCACAGGGGAATTCGTCAACCCGAACGACATCACAGTGAACTCATAGTGACCATATCGGGTCCTGAAAGCCGTCTTAGGAATATCTTCATCCGCCACCCTTATCTGATGGTAGCCCGAGCGTAGGTCGATTCTAGAGAATACTTTGGCACCCCTAAGCTGATCCATTAAATCATCTATTCTTGGCAACTTGTACTTATTCTTGATTGTCACCTTATTCAATTGCCGATAGTCTATGCACAACCGCATCGAACCGTCCTTCTTCTTGACGAACAGAACCGGGGCTCCCCACAGTGACGCGCTAGGTCGGATGAATCGTTTGTCTAGTATCTCTTCCAACTGCTTCTTCAGCTCTTGCAATTCCACCGTAGATATACGATACGCCGCCATCGAAATTGGTCCGGCTACTGGGAGCAAGCTAATAGAAAATTCCACTTCCCTCTTTGGGGGAAACTCCGGAATCTCCCCTAGGAATACATCCGGGTATTCGCACACTACAGGAATGTGTGCTACTTCCTGGACCACCTCCACTTCCAACGAAGCCAAGAAAATAAAGCTCTGATTTTCCAACGGACAACGATAAAGAAATCCCTCTCGAGGAGGTAACGGGGCCGGTGCCATGGGCGGAAAGATTACCATTCTCTTGCCACAGTCTAAAATCACCTCGTTGTTACGCAACCAGTCCACCCCCCAGAATGATATCCAAACCTACCAAGGGTAAGCAGATAAGATCAGCTACGAACATCTGACCTTGTAACTGGAGTGGGCATTGGAGACATACTTGACTCGTCTCGACGGGGGGCGCGGTAGGAGTAGACACTCTCAGGGTATAAGGTAATGCTACGAGAGACAGATTTAGTTTCCTAACACTGTCATACGAAATAAAAGAGTGCGAAGCTCCCGAATCATATAACACAATCAAAGGGCTACCTAGCATGGTGCACTTACCCAAAATCAAGCCCTCGGCGTCCTCGGCTTCTTCTCCGGACATGGTAAAAACTCGTCCTTGCTGTTGAACTGGCGGCAGAAATGTTGGACATTGTCGGGCCAGGTGGCCCCCTTGGCCGCATTTGAAACATACATTTTGCCCTGCTCTGCATTCCCCAGAGTGGGGCCTCCCGCACTTCGGGCACAGCGGCCTGAGATCCCTGCCGTGCTGGACTCCTTGGGCCTCTTGGCCCGAACTTCTCGGAATGACACCTTGCTGTGGTGGTCTGACTGCTGACTGGGGTTGCGGGGGCCTGAGAAAACAGACTCCTCCTGGGGCTGGGGGTCTCGGCGCCCATTGCTGCGGTCGCGAAAAAACCTATCCCCTACCCCTGTTGGGGAACGGTGCCTGATAAGACCCTCTCTGCCTCTGCACCTGTGAAGGGCCTCCCTGTTCCTCCATCCTTCTCTTGTTCCTTGCATTGCGGGCCCTGGTCAGATTCTTGGCCGATTCTTCTAAGGTCATGCACTTGCTAACCAGGAGAGCGTTATCCTGGATGTCCCAATGGCTGATAGCCATCTAAAATTCTTCTCTCAGTCCCCGTTGAAATTTCCCGCATTTCCACGCCTCATTGGGGTGCAACTGATCGGTGGAAGAGTAGCAGCACATCCTCTCGAAGACCGATGTGTACTCTGCTACTGTCATATCTCCCTGCTGCAAAGCTAAAAACTCAGCTTCTTCAGATCCCTGAGCCCTTTGGGGAAATATTTGTTCAGAAGAGCTACGGTGAATCGCTCCCAGGTAACGGGATTCTCCTGCTGCTCCAAAAGAGGCCTCGTTGAGTTCCACCAGGCTTTGGCGGCACCTCTTAGTTTCCTTGTCGCAAAGCGAGCCTTTTACGCCTCAGTGCAGGGAACGTCCTCAAAAATCTGCTCCATTTCTGCTATCCAGTTATGGAGGAGCTCTGGATCCATCAGCCCTTCAAAGATCGGAGGATTAGCTTTTCCGAACTCCGCGAACTTCCTAGCTTCCGCCTCTTCAGCTGTTGGGGCGGGATTCCGATGTGTGGTAGCGGCTGCCATCTGAGTAGTGGCCTCAGCTTGGGCTTGAGTAGCTTGAGCCATTTCCCTGAGAATTTCAGCGAACTTCGATGTTTCCATCGTGCGCAGTGTATAATCGCGTCTAGGAGGCATGGTTGTTCTACGATACCTGCGTATATCCCGAGTTTATCAGGCTCAAGAAAAGCAAGCACACATATCTCAACACATACAACCTAGCAAGATATATACACCGTAATTCATGCTCAGAAGCATAGTGCAGCTCAATCCCTAGGCTCACGTAGGACCAAACTGCTCTGATACCAACTGCAACACCCTAGCTAACTGCCCATGCTCGAGCCATGTGCAATGCTCTCTAGGTTGTTGATCCATTGGTGGGGTATCTATAGCCCTTTATCTTTTCGAAAATATGGTTTACAGCAAATTACGGACCATATATTTTTTTGAATTTAGTTGATCATTGCATATGTATATAAATTATGAGCCGTGCGTAAACATAAGCATATATTACAAACGGTAGAGCGTAAGCTTACTGGACAAGGCATCCACGTCCAGACAGTTTATAATAAACAGGTACATGGTCCATTACACTTAGTTGCATCAATAATAATATAATAGAGTAGTTTACACACACTATCATACATATACAGGTACAAAATAAGTGTCCCAAAATAAAGCAAAGCTATCAAGTCCTCGAACGAGATCCTCTATCTGTTCGGTCTTCAACTCTTCACGGCTTAGCGGGTGGCTCTGCTTGGTACTCCTCGTACCCCGTGTAGTCCTCGTTCACCCCTGAAAGCATAAGGGAGTGGGGGTGAGAACTTTCGTCCTCAGTGGTTGGTCCTAGCATTGGGGCATTTTGTTTCTTTCTCTCTTATGAACCAGGCCGCTCAGGTGTTTCTAAGTGAACATGCATACTAACATCCTACTGATTATTATCTGGCCTAAAGTCCTGAACGGCTTTATCTAAGATTATCTAGGTGACTGGGGAACTAGTCTTTCTTACTAAGGCTGCGTGCTTATGAACCCTGCATTTCAATTTTCATTAGGCTAATTGTCTCGGGTCGTTCCCTTGACGTTACATATTATACAAACAAGTAACCAGATATATATAAGCTCATACACAAACATTCATTCCATCATATATATATATATATATATAGTTATATAGTGCATGGGGGCGTTGGGGATCTCTTACGCGTACTGGCTGGCCGGGTTAGCGTCCTACTTCTCTGCTTTGGCATGTACCGGCTGGCCGGGTTAGTGCATCTTTTCATCGGCATACCGGCTGGCAGGGTTAGCACTTTATCTCCTTACGCGTACCGGCTGGCCGGGTTAGCATCCTACTTCTCTGCTTTGGCACGTACCGGCTGGCCGGGTTAGTGCATCTTTTCATAGGCATACCGGATGGCTGGGTTAGCACTTTATCTCCTTACGCGTACCGGCTGGCTGGGTTAGCGCTTTTTTCTCTACTTCTGCCTTTTTCTATCCATCCTCTACCTTCCTTGTGTCATTAACCTCTTCGAACCAATCCACCCTGGGGCGACTGATTCGTTAACCAATCCAAACTTGTAAGGACGGCAAGGTAACACGTTGACCAATCCAACTTTGTGAACTGGTGAGGGGCTTATCTGTAAGACTTTGCCAAGAGAGGGCTTCCTAACATATAACTATATAAGTGTTCCCTAAGCTCCATTATTATCTTTATGCATTAGGTGATTGACCTCTAATTCTCTAGGGTTTCCCTAACACCTATACACAACCCATTCCTCATGTTGCATGCCTTACTATACAAGAATGGACTATTATATACCCGTTGGATCCCTTAGAACCACTAAAGTCTCAAGTCTGCCAGGTTTCATTCCAATACTTGGAGGGGCATTCGAATGAAATCCCTCGAAGTTCTTTCATTCGATTGGAATAGGTTTTCATTCGACTGAATTCCCTCGGCATTCTTTCATTCGAATACTAGAGGATTCATTCGATTGAAATCCTAAAAATTCGCCTTCATTCGATTGCAGTGGAATTCATTCGAAGGAAAGCTTGTTTTGGCTTTCATTCGACTGAATGCCTGGGTATTCGAATGAATGCTGAAAAAATCACCTCCCCGACGCTCCAGTTCTCAATTTCCACTGTTCCTAGGGTTCCAATTGGTATAGTTATGCGTTTCATTTCTCAATGTTTCACAAAACCCGTTTTACCCAGTATCCCCCCAAAATACTACTTAACAGATCTATAGTCAGATACACAGATATGCACATATACAGTTAAAAATTAATCCACATAGACAGTGGGCTTAGGATTACCCACTTCCTATGTGCGCTCCGGTCCGAGATCCGTGATGAGGGAATTGTCCTCGTCACTCAGGTGTACTCCTCCTCCTATTTTTCCTAGGCTCGGTAACGGAATCGCAATGTGCTGGCACGACACTGACAGCGTAGCTTTTCCAAATATTCTCTCATTTCCTTGCATCTGAAGGAAATCTTGGGGCCTTTTATAGGCAAGAGTATGTCTGCTTCCATTTTTTTCCCTTTTCTTTTTTTTTTCTTTTATTTTATTTTGGTAAAAATCTAACATTATATTATTATTTTATAAAAATATCTAACTGATCATTTTTCGCGCGCGTACGGATACCCTAAAAATATTCTGAACACGTATCTGCGACCTACCAATTTTCCTTGCCCTAATGGCATGTCAGGTTAAGGTATTCGAGAACATATCTCCTCTGGGAGCATGCTTTTTACGAATACCTTTAGGACCTGGTGGGGTTTTCGATTTGGATCGAAATTGGCACGGACCTTGCGGCATCCGGCAAGACTACGAAACACTTATTTCGACTGACATCTGGAAGCAATTAATGTTCCAAATAATTTTCCCAGCCTCAATAATTGTCCCTAACTGTCCCAGCCTCAATAAGGTTCGGGATGTTACACAACCGGTATGGGAAATATTGGACAAAACGTAAGGAAACGAAAACAGAATCAGCCCAAGGACTATTTAACTTCTTTCAGCAGAAGTTATAAAGTTTATAAATATAATAATAATAATAACAGATAACAAAAAAAAAAGAAAAGGAAAAAAAAGAAAAGGAAAAATGCAAAGGCTATAAATAGCCACCTTCAGAACGTCACTTTCATTTCTTTTTCACAAACACCCGTCCCGCTCAGACACATCGCGGAAGCATTTGCGAACTTCAGAAAAATCGTAGGAGCACGCCATTGTGAAGAGGAAATTCTCTACTTCCAGTCTACCGGACCAGAATTTCCATTGGATGTGGGTAACTCTAAGCCCACTGTCTATGTGGTTTATTTGATGATTGTTTATATGCATCTATGTGTATGTGAGTAAAAAACTATTTCATACAAACTATAGGAAATGAGTTAGGGAGGTTAGATTTTGATGATTTTGAGGTTTGGAAACCATAACTGTACTGATTGGATTACTGTAGAAGCGGAAAACGTTATACGGAGAAAACCCCTGAGAAAGTTACTCTCGGGACGATTTTTTTATTGTAGCATTCGATTGAATTCCCACGGATTCGAATGAAAGAAGATTTTGGGATTTCAATCGAATACTTGAGGATTTCATTCGAATGAAAGACCGCGAAGGATTTCAATCGAATACTTGAGGGTTTCATTCGAATGAAAGACCGAGAAGGATTTCAGTCGATTGAATCCCTAAGGAATTCGATTGAAAGAAGCAATCAAATGCAAAAACCCTAGGTATTCGAATGCTTACTGAAAACTTATGATTTTAAAGGTTATATGGAATCCAACCTGTATAGTTATGTATGTCTTTGTGGAATTTAAGCATGCATCATGAGGAAAGGCCGTCGTAAGGGTTAGGGCGACCTTAGATAATTAGAAGTTCATGTTAAAGTTTAATGAAGATCATAATGGAACCCTAGGAAACAAAGAAGGATTAGGAAGGTCCCGCCCCCAGTTGGTACGATCGACCATAGTTAAGGAGTCTAGTTATATGATTAGGAAACCCCTATTCTCTTGGCAAGGTCTTACAGACACGCCCCTCGCCAATTCAGCAAGATGAATTAGTCATGAGCAACGCAGGTAAAGAGACCTGACCACGATGAGAGACGGGCATAGGCCTATATATGTAAAATAGGCATAGGTCTGTACAAAGGAAATGATAACTAAGGGGCCCCACTAAAAGAGGAAAGAGAAACCGGATCGAGTCATAGGGCCAATCTAAGCGTGTATACGCCTGATCACTCATAGGTTTGATCCCTCGCCATTCCAGCAAGAGGGGATGGTTGCACCTATTGTATTCGATGATTACCTCCTATGAGCTTTGCATGGTTAGCTACCATACCGGTAAAGAGCGCCGCCTCAGGTCGAAACAATAGTGGCAAAAAGAGGTTGTAGTCCGAGGCCACAGCTACAAAGGTGCAAGGACTAAGTAGGACGCAGCCATAGAGCGCATAAGAGATCCCCAGATCCCCTCATGCACTATCTAATTAAATGTATGAATTGACGATTGATGATATGATGATAAGTATGTATGTATATCTGCTTAAGCATTATGTATAACTGTTCATATATCGTCGAGGAAACGATCCAAGACGAATAGTATGTCTCTAATAGCAACGTACAGTTAAAAAGCATGAAGCCCAGGTAATGACAAGATTAGAGAGGCAATCACCTAGTAATTTAGATAAAGCTGCTCAGGACGTAGGCCAAGATAATAAACAGTAGGAGTCTAGTACGCATGACACTTAGAGGTATTCCTGAGTGGCCTGGATTCTGCCCGAGTAATTGAACTATAGCGGCCCCGTAGAGTTTCCACTAAGAACGAAGTCGTTCTAATCCCCACTCGTGTATGACTCCAGTTGATAGGCATGTCATCGCCGCCTCCCAAGGATGTTTGGTTGTTTACATGCTCATGACAGCGCAACTACCGCACTTACACCTTACTGGAGACCAGCACGTTCGCTCCTACGAACTTTCTGGGAGAGAGTCCGGAGCAGGTCCGACACAGGCTTCGAGGGCTAGGATCGTCGCCCATGCGCCCCATCTGGATCGGCGAGCGTCCAGGTAGCAGCACCCGCGATCCAATCAACGTCGACAGAGAGGATGGTCCTCCGCCACCGAGGCCAGAGCCCCAGCCGATACCCGAGCCAGATACCACCCAGAGCCAGTTACACCTTCGGTTCGAGGACGAGGCACGCGCACTACCGCCAGCAAGAGCGTTCTCCCAGTGCGACCATGCAGGTTCGTGCCCCGCGAGTTCACCGCAGTGACGGATATCTCCAGCGAGGATGAGGTGGATCCCGCAGAGCGAGAGGAGGATTCTAATGAGTAGGGTGTCAGGACCCCGCCCAAGTTGCAGCCGTAGGAGTGTCGTACACGCAATGAGTAGTACTCATCCGTGTGCGTAGGTTTAGTTCACTTGTAGTGTTGTATATAGGTACCATTGTATATAGAGTGATGTTGGATATGTATGTCCGTAATAGGACAAGATACTCCTTATGATATTAATGTATAATTATGTGTGTTATCTTTAGGCCGTAATGTGTATTTTCTTCGGGTACTCGCCGCACGCCAGGTACGTACTCGTGCTTCCTTTACATTTTTATGATAATGCTTATGCGGTATATGATGCGTATGACTCGTTATTTTCCTTAGTATCATTGAAATGAAGTTTTAAATTGGCCCATTATTTTGTAAACCCTAATTTTAAGTCAAGATGTAGAATCATAACGGTTCGCAGCACCAGAAGAGCACCACTTAGCTGGGAAGTCTATGACTCAAGCATAGGCCGACTAGCTAGGGTGTTTCACTATACATGTCTAAACTATGAGTACTACTGAAAATATACATCCATATACAAAACATCTACGGCTACTATCCAAAAAGCAACAACTGGTCTGATGACAGGGTCAGTGGGAGACATGGGCGGTACTGGAAGCTATCCTCACTCCTCGCTCTGGTCCATAGGAGCGGCATCCTCAGCCGGGGGCATCTTGGGTACGTCTAGTGGGTCCCTAAAGGTGGTGATGGACCTGCCTTGTCGTCGTGGGTATGAGATGCAAATTGACGGTGGTAGACTCTGGCGACTCTCATTCTAGCCCCACGTTAGCACATCGGGGATGGCGGTCGTGGTCTCCAGGAGTTTGGATCCATCTCTACGTCCTTCTCGTAGGGCGCGGTCTCCTCTGCCTCATCTGCAACGGGCCCTGATACAACGGGTGCTGGTGGTGCTACTCGGAGAGAGATAGGGCTGTTTACCACGCAAAATGTCCAAATCTCAGCCTCCTCCCCTGTCTCAGAGTCCGTATGCCTAAATATACTCTGAAGGATCCGCCGTTTCCTCGGCAGTGTACTCATCAGGCTCACCTGAAGTCATAAGTGAGTGGGGTGAGAATTGATAGTTCCCAGTGGATCATCATAGGGTCGTGGGGTCTGATTACTCAATTATGCTTCAGGCCACTCAGGAGATCTCTACGTGTTCATGCATTTAGACTCCCTACTAATTATTACTTGCCTAGGATCCTGAGCAGCTTTATCTAATTACTAGGTGATTGGGATCTCTAATCTTTACTTACCTAGGCATTCGCGCTTATTTACTTGACTCGTGGTGCTACTGTGACCGTCTCGTATGTGTCTCACGGATGGTGGACTCGTTATACTTATAATCATACATAAATAGTCTTATATTTATATAGGTATCACATCAATGTAATGCATGAGGGAATCGAGACTTCTTTTACGCACCTGTGGCTGCGTCCTTTTCGCTGCTGGATGCCCCCACTCCCTTGCTGATTGCAGGATCATCATCCCTTATACAGCCACAACCTCTTGCAACCATTCAACTGATAGAATGGTAGGAGTGTACCCTAGCGATAGAATTAGCAAGCGAGGGCTCGCTTGTCCGCATCTGGAGGAAAAGATCTCTCTTTTTCTTTTCTGGAGGGCATCTCTTACTTTCTGGGAACGTATCTGAGGGGAAATACTTATGCCACATTTGGAGGCATCTGACTCGTCTTTTAAATGTCATGACATAAAAGCTCAAGCATTCTTTCCTTACTTTCTTTTCTGGAAACCCGCGTTCAGATAACTATCTGCGTAACATAATCATAAACAAGTCCGTATCGCACAGCCGGGGAGGGGCTTGTCAGGTATGACGTGCCAAGAGAGGGGTTTCCTATTATATCTAAGTTATTTCTTCAAGGTACACCGACCCTTGGTGGTCGGGCCTTCTTAAGATATTACCAGTTCCCTACTTTCTGTTACTGTCTTTGCACATTAGGTAGTTTAATTCTAGTGATCTATGGTTGCCCTAAGTCCTATAGCAACACTGCCTCATGATGCATGCACTTCTTGATACTTGCAATCTTTGATGTACCCATTGTCCTTTGGTGGCTTATCGTAATGCAGATGGAAGTATGCAGCTTTACCAACTAATCTCGTCATCTTCGCCACTTGGGCAAGGCTAAACAGCACCCTCGAGTTTCGGGCCGCTCAGCGCAACAGTCAGTCCGCTCAGCAGTCCTGGACGCTCAGTGCAGTGACTTGTCTGCTCAGCGCTGACCTGGCTGCCTTAGGTTCTGTGTCAGCCTTATTCAATCTACGTGGCACCCAAGGCAGTCTGCTCAGCGCCCCTTTCTGGCCGCTCAGCACCTTGCCCTGAGACTTACTCTCCATGTAGGCTCCTCATGCATCAGGTCTTGGTGGCAGCCCAGGCCGCTCAGCACCCTGGATGCACCAGAACCTGTTTTATGAGTTTGGCCCTCTTTCTCTTCTCCTTTTTCATCCTTGCTTCTCATGGTTTCTCCGTAATATTTTCCACATAATTCCATCCATGGTTATCAAACTCGGGATTTTAGGTAAACTCGTGGAGCCTCCGTAAACTCGGATCGTAAAATCGGATCGTAAAATCGTAAGATTTTACCTATTATTAAAAAAATATTTAAAAAATATTTTAAAAAATTATTATGTTACAAAAATATTAGAAGCACATAAATTAGAAGCACAAGTTCAATATTTAAGACAGGAACTCATAAATTAGAAGCACCAGTTCAATATTTAAATTGTTGCGGCGGGGGGCAGTGGGTGCAAAACAGCATGGCGCGGAGGGGGGCGAAGTGGCGAACGGCGCCGGTGCATTGAGGGCAGGAAGAGAACGTGCGTGGTGAAAGCCGAAAGGCACGAAGCAGCAGTGACGGGTCGAGGTCGAGGAAGCAGCAGCGATGGAAGCCCTAAGTTCAGAGTGCAAACGGCGTCGTTCTCTAGCAAAACGCGCGTGCCCATCAGAAGCGCAAAACGGCGTCGTTTTGGCAAGGCAAAACGACGTCGTTTTGCAGTTTTGAGGCCCAAACAGCAAAATCGTAAAAACGCCACTAAAATCGCGATTTTGTACGATTTTGTCCGATTTTACCCGATTTTACACAGAAACGATTTTACACCCGATTTAACAAGATTTCACAACCTGAGATCGTAAAATCTCGATTTTAATAACCATGATTCCATCCATTACCTAGCCATCCAAACCTAGCATAGTGTCTACATGCATGTTTGTTCTTAACCATTTATAACTACACAAAATCAACTAAACACACACATAACCAAACCAAACATGCAAGAGCACCAAGGAGGTAAGTAAAGGCCTAGGTTACCCACTTCCTTAGGAGCTGAGTTGGTGAGGATGATGGTGAGGAAGAGTAGTTCTTCAAGAGTCAAGCTTGATCCAAGCTTTAGTCAGTCTCCGTTCAGCTCGATCGAACGAAAATCGGGTAGAGTTTTAGCTAGTCTTGGAATTTCTCCAAAAATTTTCTGCCTTGAAGTGGCTATTTATAGCCAATCTTCAGCCCTCAAAATTACCCATTTACCCTTCCATTTAATTACCAAAAGGCCATTATAGATTTTCTTAATTATTTAAATTAATTACAAAGATAAATAAAGAGTCACATCATGAATAGTAAATAAATTTTATATAATTTTCCCCCAAAAATCTGATCCCCCACGTGCTCTCATTCAGATTTTGGGTTCTTGCAGTCCCGTTTTGCTCGTGTTTTATCGCTCGCAGTCCCGGTGCGTCGCGCACGGTCGTCTGAAAAATATTCCGATCATACCGTCACTGTAACATCCCATATTTTTCCCTTAGTAGAAAGTTCGCAAAAATAAATAAAATAATTTATAAATGAATTTAGAAAGGAGAAAAACATTACCAATGCCTCCCTTAGTGAAAATTTCCCTAAACAACGGGTTCATGGAGCCCTTTGTAGGAGTTGACCTGTCGAGGTCAGTAGAAATTATTCCGTTGGGAATTTCCAAATTCTGCTGATACTCAAATGATTCCTCCCGACCTCTAGAGATGGATGAAAAACCAAAAGTGTCGGTGAAACGAAAATCGGTTCATTTTCGGACGATTTCGCAGACACTAGAATAGTCCCGTTCGGCCCCGTTTGGCTAGTAGAACTGAGCAAAGGGTCTCAAGTCTATGGAAATCCTACTTTAGAGAGGGAAGGTTCTCAAAATACCTTAGACTAGCCCAAGACCTCATTAGGAAAATGAGTGAGAGTAGGCGACCACCGAAATGCCAGTGAACGGTCCCGTTCGGACACCGGCGAGAAATAACGGGTCAAAGGTATCTGTGAATAAAACCCTTCTGGAGAAAAATTCACAAATGCCTTAAACCAATATTCCCATGTAGGGGGAAAATAGAGGATCGCGACGGTACAAGCGGAATATTTTTCGGACGACCGTGCGCGACGCACCGGCACTGCGAGCGGTAAAACACGAGCGAAACGGGACCGAGAGGCAGTCAAAATTGGCAACCAGCACGTGGGGAATCTGATGGCAAGGGAAAATAATATAAAATTCAATTACTATTCACTGATTTGACCTCTTAATTATCTTTTGAATCAATTAATTAATTAATAAAGTAAATAGAAAATGGCATTTTGGTAATTATGGGCAAGGGCAAAATGGGAAAGAGAGGCAATTTTCGTGCCTATATAAGGGCCTTGCCATCAGCCACTTATTTTTACTCTTCCACCCTCTCAGAAGTGCAGAAACTCTGCCCGGGAGCTCTGCGGACGCGCTGTGGAAACCTGACGGAAGCTGCCTGCAAAAGCTCTGCTCTCGGAGGACCACTCTCCCCCAACTCTCTCATCCTCCAATCTGACTTCTAAGCCTCTAAAGAAGGTGGGTAACTCTAGCTACTCACCCCTTGGGTGGTTATGTTTGCTTATGTGTGTATGTATGCTTCTATGTATGTATGTTTATGTATGCTAGAACTTTGGCTAGGATAGGAAGATGATTCTGAAGGGTCTTGTGACCTGGACTAGTTAGTTTTATGATAGTTAGAATATGTGTAAAAACGTCAAAGAGTAACCATGAGCAAAGGGGAAGAGAAAGGGAAGAAATAAAGGATTTGGTTTTCAGTTTCGCCCAATGACTGCTGAGCGGCCCTTGGTACCGCTGAGTGGCCCCAATGAACCGCTGAGCGATCGTGCTCATACCGCTGAGCGACCCTAGGGTACCGCTGAGCGGTCTGAGACTTGGAAGTGTTATGGATACTATTTTGAGGCACATAGTCTAACAATCAATGATATAACTGTAATTTATAACTGATATAACTGCAGTATGTGACGTATGTGATGTTATATACTAGGAGTTCATGCATTATGATTATTTAAAGTAATATGTTAACATGCCATGCATCATGTTAAGGTACTTTTAGAGGACTAGAAGTTAATCAAGTAAAGAGTAAAGATTATAATGGAAATGAACCTTAGGGAACAAGTCATGCCATGATATGTGCAAAGAAAGGAAAAGAAAAGAAGAAATGATATGAGAAAGAAAAGACAATGAAAAGATGTACTACCTTCCTGTCAGTAGGTGGCTGGCAGGAGGGGTCACTTCCCTGTCGGTAGGTGGCTGGCAGGGAAGGGGACGAGTATGCACAACCCTCATGTCGGTAGGTGGTTGGCAGGATGAGGGGTCACTTCCCTGTCTGCAGGTGAATGGCAGGGAAGGGGACGATGATTGTTGTCGGTAGGTGGTTGGCAACGGATTCACAGAGATGAATCGATTATGCTTATGATTGTTGTCAGTAGGTGTCTGGCAGCGGATTCACTTTCTTGTCGGTAGGTGGCTGGCAAGAAAGGGGAATCAATGATGCACAACCCTCCTGTCGGTAGGTGGCTGGTAGGATGAGGGGTCACTTCCCTGTCTGCAGGTGGATGGCAGGGAAGGGGACGATGATTATTGTCGGTAGGTGGCTGGCAACGGATTCACAGAGGTGAATCGATTATGATTATGCTGATGATTGCTGTCGGTAGGTGGCTGGCAGCGGATTCACTTTCCTGTAGGTAGGTGGCTTGCAGGAAAGATGAATCAAATAAAGAAAAGAATATGAGAGTATGAAAGCAAGAGTAAAGTATACAAGAAAGAAAGAAAGAATTCTAGTATGTGATGTATGCATGAATGTATGTATGTAATGTATGTAAGAATGTATGTATGGGAGTATGAATAATTAAAAAGATAACTAACTATGAGGTATAAGTACCGTCAAGAGAACGCTCGAGACGGCTATGTAAGTATGCGAAGGAAAATAACAAGCACGAGAACTTAGTAAGCAAGAGACCCCTTGTCACCTAGTAACGTAGATAAAGTCGTTCAGGACTTTAGGCCAGATAATAATCAGTAGGAATGTTAGTATACAGGTTCGCTTAGAAACACCTGAGCGTCCTGGAGTATAACTGGATGAAACCCGAGAGGGCAGAGCTATAGTTTTCCACTGAGAACCTACCATTCTCACCCCCACTACCTTATGACTCCAGGTAGCATGATGTGAACACAGAGACGGAGCAGGTATCGGAAGACAAGCAGAGTTGTGGACGCCAGAGCCAGCCAGAACCAGTACTTTGTTAGGGGCAACTGAACAGTGTTACAGTTAACCCCCTGTATTTTGATGACATGTATTATGTATAGTCAGACATGTGGCTTGTATATTATTTATTGTAATTATAACCATGTGACTTTGTGATGGACCGAAATGTATGTACAGTTTATACTTTGCTATTACTCCACTATTATTCACTAAGCCTAACTGTTTTATTGCTTATTATAGCTGTTCTTTCTGACGCATGGCTCTATTTTATTAAATAATCGATGCCAATGAGAAGTTTAAAAATCGGTCCCTATTTTCCTAAAACGCCTATTTTCTGAAACTACTAACAGACTATAAGTATTCCCACCAGGTAGAAAACAGCCTAGTGAGCATTGTTTACTACGTACGGGTAAACATTTAGCTAGGGTGTTTCAGTCACGATCCCCTAATTTCCCTCTACCTAAGATTATTAATATTTAAAGGCATTTGTGAATTTTTCTCCGGAGGAGTATTTTCACAGTTACCTTTAACGCGTCGTACGATTCTAATGACAACCAATCGGCATTCAGCCGTCTGCGAAATTTCCCGCAGTGACACGCCCTATATTTTGTGGTCACTTTACCTAAGAATTTCCCTTCCTAACTCCCTACTCACGCTTTAAGAATTATTTTAATATTTATTCTTACGAATATTTTTCTAAGGGAAAATCAGGATGTTACAAGCAGCTTATGCTTAAGTCATAATCCACGTTCCCTAGGTTGCCACTCGTTGTGTGGGCATACTCGTCGTCCCTAACTAGTTGAGAAAATACGATTCTAATCCGAAAATATGGACCCTATTTTTTTTCCCACAAGTTATCTTTTACAGTCAGATAGGAGCCATGCGCATGAGAGCTATACCGTATGCTCAATAGATACGAATAAATGGGAAATAGTAAAGTAAAGAAACATACATACAACAAGAACAGAAGAGGGTCCATCAGTCAATAATGTACATATGGATCTCAAAGGTACATAGCTAGTGTCTATACATATCTAATCATACTCATATTACATAACCTGAAAGGCATACATATCAGCCAGAATCTATATCTACATCTACTACAGAAAGGCAATATCTGGGCTGATAATAGGGGCAGTCGAGACATGGTCTGGTCAGGGATGTTGTCTTCACTCCTCAGGCTCTGGGTCCTCCTCCTCGTCCTCGTCCTCGTCCTCCTCCTCGGCTGGGGGCGTCTCCGGAATAGGCGGCAAGTCCTGGTGAATAGTCGATGGACCTGCTTCAGCATCATGTGTGCAAGGCGCGAACTGACAATGGTAGGCGTAGGCAAATCTCTTCCTGGGCCCTCAACGGTAGACCTGAGGTGGTGGTCGCCGCGACCAGGAGTTGAGGTCGATCTCCACATCCTTGTCATACGGGGAGGTTCCTCAACATCCACATCGCCAGGTGGAGAATCAGCGGCAATGGGTCCTGGTTCGGCGGGCGCTGGTGGTGCTGCTGTGAGGGGGTCAGGGGCATCTACTATGAGGAATGTCCAAATCTCTAACTCGTCCCCTGTCTCTGGGTCCCTGTGTCTAAAACGGTTGTGGAGAATCCACCGCTTCCTCGACGGTGAGCTCATCTTCCTCTCCTGAAGTCATAAGTGAGTGGGGGTGAGAACTTGTGGTTCCCAGTGGATAACTATAGGTTGGTGGGGTCTGGTTAACTCAATTATGCTTCAGGCTACTCAAGAGATCTCTAAGTGTTCATGCATATAACCCCTACTAATTATTGTCTTTCCTAAGATCCTGAGCAGCTTTATCTAATTACTAGATGATTGGGATCTCTAGTCTTTACTTACCTAGGCTTTCGTGCTTATTAACTTGACTCGCGGTGCTATGGTGACCGTCCCGTACGTGTCACAAGAACGGTTTACTCAATATACTTATAGTCATACATATGTAGTCATACATTTATACAATTATTACATCAACATCATGCATGCGGGATCGGGATTTCTCTTACGCGCCTGTAGTTGCGTCCTTTTCGTTACTGGGTGCCCTCACTCCCTTGCTGACTGCGGGATTGTCATCCCCATACAACCGCAACAAGCTTACAACCATTCATCTGATAGAATGGCGGGAGTGTACCCTGGCGGTAACACTGGCAAATGAGGGCTCGCTTGTCTGCATCTGGAGGACAAGATCTCTCTTTTTCTTTTCTGGGATCCACATCTGGAGGATCACCCTGGCCACATCTGGAGGCGCTGCTTACACCACATTCGGAGGTGTACTTATTCCACATCTGGAGCCATCTGACTCGTCTTTTAAATGTCATGACATAAAAGCTCAAGCGTTCCTTACTTTCTTTTCTCTAGTCCGGGTGGAAACCCGAGTTCAGATCACTATCTGCGCAACAAAATCGTAACCCAGTCCTTCTTGCTTGACCGAGGAGGGGCTTGTCAGGTATGATGTGCCAAGAGAGGGATTCCTAGTACATAACTATGTTCTTTCTTCAAGGTATACCGACCCTTGGTGGTCGGGCCTTCTTAAGATATCATCAGTTCCCTACATTTCGTTACCATCTTTGCACATTAGATAGTTTAACTCTAGTGATCTATGGTTGCCCTAAGTCCTATGGCAACTATTCCTCATGATGCATGCACCTGTAATTCAACTATCCTCATGCAGTTACTCGCTCGAAGGTGACAAAGCAATGCAGATGGAGGGATATGGGTCTCTGGTTTAATCTCAAACTCATGTTCTTTATGGACGGGTTTAGTCGGAACCCTAGGGCTCTCAGGCCACTCAGTGTCATGCACCACCGCCCAGTGACCAAGGTCTGCTCGGCGTTCCTGATGGGCGCTCAGCGCCCTTGTCCGCTCAGCACTGTGATTGGCCGCTCAGCACCTCCCTGAGCTTCCCACAGTTCTGGCCCATCCTTATCCACTTACATGGCATCCACGTCACAGGTCGCTCAGTGCCCTATCTTGGCGCTCAGCGCTCTGCTCTGGCTCACCACCACATAAGGTCTCACTCGTGTTAGGGCTCAGTGCAGCTTCATGCTGTTCAGCGCCCTATGTGGCCGCTCAACGCCCTGGAGCGTACTGCAGCGCCCAAGAGCACAACAACAGCTTCTACCACCTTTCTTTCCCACTTCTTCCAAGATTTCTAAGACTTAAGCACACATCATTCCATCCATCACTTAGCACCTAGGGACATCCTAACCATGCTTACACATAACAAAATCCTAACCAAGCATTTCTATGCATTCATTTATATACACATG
>QANU01100328.1:0-24237 GCA_003254905.1 Nissolia schottii | reverse complement strand
GCCAGCCTTGTAGAGCATACGTATAAGTGGATGCCAGCTGAAGCTTATACCAGTTTTCAAAAATGAGATTCTTACAGTAGTATAGCTATGTGAACTATGTGAAAGTATATGACTTAGGAGTTAGATTAGAGAACAGATGACGTAGTTAATGAAAGTATAGGTTCCCCAGTCACTTAGCAAAATAGGATAAAGCTGCTCAGGCTTAGTAAGGACATTAATAACTAACAGGACTTACTATAACTGTGACACTTAGAGACCCCTGAGCGGCCTGGATAATAAATGAGAAAAGAAATACCCAGATCCCATGGTTTCCCACTGAGAGCGCTATGTTCTCACCCCATTCATTCATGACTCCAGGATCCGAGGCGGAGCAAGAAGTTGGACAAAACGAGGAGGAGCAATATCCAGAGGAAAGGACCGAAGACTAGGATTGTACTTAGTAGACCTTATGTGATAGTACTACTTTTGTGTTAAATATTTGTACGTGACAACTATAATAGTACATGTGTATCTGGTTGTGAATATATGATATGGACCAATGTTTGGTACTAGGTTTACTTGTTGTTATCCTTCTAATGTCAATTAAACATGTTATGTTACTATTCGCATTATATGTTCTACGAATACAAGGCTCTACTTTATACCATAAGCTGTATAAAATAAAGTTTAAAATCGGTCCGTATTTTCTAAGTAACTATATTTTCAAACGTTTAACTGGGACTAAGTACTCCCAACCAAAGCAGATAACAACTTAGTAAGCAAGTTTGCGACTGGTGTTACATGTAACACCCTAGCTAGCTAGATTACGCTTAATTCATATCCCAGCTTCGATAGGTTGTTACTTCTTTGGTTGAAATACACATAGTCCTATGTTAACATTTTAAAAATATCTTTTTAGCCAAAATATGGACCAATTTTAAAAAAATACTTTGTCATCGAAATATAGGAGCCATGCATGTGGAATCATAAAATCAAAATGGAGCCTTGTGGCTTAATACTAGCTAATGTGAGAAAGTTCATGCTTAACTATCGTACAAATATCCAAGCACATTAACATATACGTGGTCCATTTGAACATCGAAATCCACAGGGATATATATATATATATATATACACAGATACATCCATAATATTTGTTCGTAAATAAACATACATACACCCGGAAGATAAAATCACAATAATACCTAAGGACTAATGGGCACTACCCATTTAGTCTGTACAAAACTATCACTGAGACTACAGTCTTGAGATATGGCGGCTACTAGTCAAATCCTGCTCCTGAGTCCTCCATCGGATCATCCTCCTCGGCATCCACCTCCATGTCATCAGATGAAAAACAGAGGGGAGAGTCGCTCTCTGAGGAAGTCTCCATGATGGGGGATAACCCCCTTTGTACTCCTAAGGGACCGGCCTCATCATCGTGGGTGGAGGACTGGAACCCTCTTCCTTGACCCCTAGAGAGTGGCCAAGGGCGCAGGGCGCAAGGAATTTGGATCCATCTCCACATCCTTATCGTAGGCTGGAGGCTCCACCTCCGCCGGGGGATAGTCAAGAGGCGGGGGCTCCACCTGCTTCCCTGCATTAGCAGGAGGTGGGAGCCCCACCTCATCATTCTCGATGATGATGGGGTGGTCTACGACATCTCCTGCTACAACCTCGAAGGGGTCCGGAGGGGCGTCCCAATCAGGCAAGAACGCCTCTAGAGCCGGTAGCAGCATGTACGTAAAGGTCTCAGTGATGATTCCGTTTACGGGATCAACTGCCTTAGCGGCGCTCAGAATCCATGGTATCCCTCCCTAAGGATCGTCCATCAGGGTCTCCTGGAGACACAAATAAGTGGGGGTGAGAACATGTCATTCTCAGTGGGATTTATAGATACCTATCGTGCTTTATTAACTTGTATTACTCCAGGCCACTCAGGAGTTCTCTAGGTGTCATGCTTTTCTACTTCTCCCTACTTATTTTTATTCTTGCTAGCCCTGAGTAGCTTTATCTAATTTACTATATGCCCGGAGATACCCTATTCTTTATACTAGTTATTCATTGTGCCCACTCGTGCTTGATTTTACATCGTCTCTCCTTCTACCTAAATATAATATGCAGTCCATAACGCGACTTTCTGCTCAACAATTCAACTCATATATCCACATATGTATATATACACATAACTAATCATGCATGCATAAAGGGATGCTAAAATTCTCCTATGCACCGTTGGCAGCGTCCTTCTTGATACTTTGTGTCCATCATTCTCCTTTGTAGACCGTGGGACCGTCGTCCCCATTCGGAGTACAATCTACTTACTTTTCCGCATCGTTGGTGACCAGGCAGCGCTGATTACCTGAGTGGTTGCTAACCACAATTGCATTTGGCATAATGTTATCGCCAACGAGGGGGAACGACCATCCTTCTGGCGGGATGGTGAGGGGCCTGCCCTAGCGACAAGGCCAGGAGTGGACTGGTACTCGCGTATCTCTGCTAATTGCACCCTTAGAAAATTCTTGCTTACTCTAGGTAGCATTCCTGAGACATACTCTTACTACTCTTTATTCTCTCAAAGCCCTAGCCTGCTCTTTCTGTCATAAACCGATCCGTCTTGCGGGACCGATGATGGGCGTGTCGTCAGACTTGCCAAGAGGTAAAATCTGTTCATGTCTAAGTAAATTTATAACTTCTGAGGTCTACCATACTCACCATAGTAGGGACCGTGCCAAGATACTCAATTTCCTAAGTTCAATTATGGTCTTTGATTATATTAGGTGAGAAGTCCTACGGCTTACTGAAGACCCATACCTTTAAATCATGGTGCACATGCAACGACCATGGTGAGAAGTAGCATTATAACATATTTCTACCCTATTTTACTTAACTAGCACAATCATGGTGCACATGCAACGACCAAACAGCACTTAGGACATAGTTATATTCCATTTTTCATAATCCAAAAATTTTCTAATGCACACACCGGCAACCAAACAGCATTAGACCTTTATTATATCACCTATTTCATAACCATCAAATTTTTCAAGTCACGTGCAACACTCAACATCACTTAGAACATAGTTTTATCATAATTTTCATAACTAGGAAAATTTCTAATGTACACACTAACAACCAAACAACATTAGACCCTTATTATATCACCCATTTCATAACCATCAAAATTTTCAAGGCACGTACAACACCCAACAGCACTTAGAACATAGTTTTTATCATAATTTTCATAACTAGAAAAATTTCTAATGTACACACTAACAACCAAACGGCATTATAACATAGTTATCTCACATTTTTCTCATCTAGAAAAATCATAGTACACATGCAAACAGTCCAAGTAGCATTATAACATATTTCTACCATATTTTTTCTTAACTAGCATAATCATGGTGCACATGCAACGACCAAACAATATTAGACCTTTATGATATCACATTAGAAATTATTCTAACTATGCATGCACAGCCCCAAACCGAGCCACGGTTCTTCAACAATTTTTTTCATCAAAGATAAGGAATATATTCAGCACACAAGAACTACTAGGGTAAAAGGATTGAGACTACCCACACGGAACTCTTGAAATAGATGATGGAGATGCACCACGGTTAGGGCCACAACAGTGTTTGCAAGCCTTTCCTATTAGCCATGGCCACGATTTTTGGAGACAAGAAACAACAAGGTAAGTGAGGAGGGTGCATGCAAAGAAAAGGGAGTTCAGCTTCCCAAGGTAATACAAGAAGAGAAATTTGAAGAAAAAGTGTTGCAAGGAACTTACCACCACAGTTTTCCTTCTTGATGGAAGTGTCAAGGAACCCACTTAAACTCTTTATAGCTGCTGGAGGGGTGGCCTTTAGTGCCTTGGAAGAATTTACGGAAGTGGAGTTAAAACTCAAGAGGGGGAAAGAACCGTGGTGAGGGATTTGTGGTTGTGGGGATGCTAAGCCTTTTGGGTGGAAAATATTGAAATTTTCCTTGAGGGTGGAACGCTGCTTCTACGTGGCCTTGGTGTTGCACGAGAGAAAGTTAACAATGGCAAGGGGGATGGGTGTTTCGGTGGCTGGGGGAGAATTGGAAACTAAGAGGAGGGATGTAAACCGAGAGGAGCTAGAGTGAGTGCAGGTTTTGGAGTGTACGTGCATTTGTGTTTTCTTTTGTTGGAAGGCATTCTCTATCTATTTATTTTTCAAATTTCTCTACGAGAGTTGTGCCTAATTTGCACACTCGATTCTCAATCTGTTTCCCCCTCCCTCCACTTATTTCAATCACTAATTTGACATGACTTGAGAAGAACCCAAGCTAGGTGGCAGCATGCATGGAGCTCTTGAGTCACTCATCATAATTAGGGGAAAAATAGGCATCATTGGCTAGGTTGTTTGGTGTGTTTAGTAGGCAGCTAAGGAAATAAAATCCTTAGTTAAAGGGCCATGTAAGAGAAGAATAGAGTGAAGGGGATGGGGTTGTGTTTCGGCTTGCCTCCTCCATTGTGCACACACATACATTTTTGCACGTTTTATTTGGATGCAGCTGGGCATTTATTAACGCCCTTCAGCTGCTGCTTCTGCTTCATAGGATTGTCGAAAATCCAAGGGAAAGTGACTTAGTGGGATTTGGAAGTGATGTGGCAGCTTACATGTGAGTTGCAAGTCACTCACATTTATTAAGGGAATTCCTTAGGCATCATTGCCTAGTGTTGCTGCTGCTCTTGCCGTGAATGATGGAGGGTGGCTTGTTAGTTTGCATACAATTTCTCTAAGAAGGGCTGAATTGCTTTTGCATGGGAATTCATCATGCTAAAAACCGAATTGCACCACTAAGCACTAGGATAGTGAGTTTACAAGTTACGTGCATTTGCATGGCAAGAGTTTGTTTCACCCCAAAGGAAATGTTCTTTATCTTACACAATTTCCTTGGTTGAATTTTTTAGCCGTGGTGTAAATTAATTAACATGATTTATTAATTCATTCATCCATCCTCTCATTTACCTTTATCATTAGTTGTTTTGTGACGTTGTGACAAATTGTCATAGAGGTAAGAATAATTAGAATCAACGTTAGGGCTTGGAAAAAGAAAGAGCACGAAACAAGGATAGGGAAAAACTACTTGGTTCCCTGGTTATCAAGTTACAATTGTCTACTTTTATCGAGTTTGGAGATAGAGAATTTAAAACAGAATTTGGTAAATTTAGGCGTTCCTATAAGTACCAATTTTCGATTTTTATTTACATTCAGGGACTTGCGAAATTTTCCTCAAGAAATGTGGGATGTTACATTTGACATCCCCGAGAAATCCCAGTTCACTTCGTCACCCCTGTCCAGGTCTCCATGGGACACCTAAGTCTCAGACCGCTCAGCGTTCCTTTAGGTCCGCTCAGCGGTCCCTGAAACCATCAAAGCCATAAACCTTAATTTTTAAAACCTTTTCTAACGTAGTCTTCAAGCCGCTCATCTGCTAATTGGCCCGCTCAGCGCCCTGAAGCTTACCAAGTTCAGAAACATTTTCCAACCTAATCACTAAGTCCCAGCCACAGGCCGCTCCGCACCCTGGGCGCAACTTGAGCATCCTCCTTTGTTTTCTTGTTTCCTTTTCCATCCTTTCCCATGCCCACTTCTTGAGGTTCTTCCACAAGTTCTAACAACCATGTTACAACACAATCCAGCTCATATAACATATCCAAATCATCTACAAAACCTAAGCCTAACATATCTAACAGAATATCCAATAGTTCTTAGAATAACACAAAATGAAACACAAGCACACATAAGCCACCAAGGAGGTGAGCAAGATAAGTTTACCCACTTCCTTAGAGCCTTAGAGAAGGTTGGAGATGGCTGGTGAGTGTTCCCTAAGTACTTAGCCTTTCGGACTAGTCTCCTGATTCCCGCAGCATTCCGACAGGGTTCTTGGGCTGAATGATTTTTGAGCAGAGATTCGAGAGAGATGAGAAAAGTGTGAAATGAAGGAAATTGAGGGCCTATTTATAGAGAGGGAGGCCATGTCCTTGGGCCAAGGATGGCCACAAAATTTTAGCAAAAAGAAAAAGAAATTAAATTATAAAAGATAAGGATGATGACTCAAATCCTAGTCATCTTTGACTTTGACCCAAATCATTTGGTCCATATTTAGAGAGAGAAAACGTGAGAGAGAGCAAGTGGAGTTGGTCGTGGGGCCCACTTCCCAGTCCCATTTGATCGTATTTTGTCGTACGCTATCCCAGTGCTTCGCGTACGACCGTCCGAAAAATATTTCACTTGCATTTCTGCTATTGCCTAGTCTTATTAATGGGATTTTGGGGCTAATCAAAGCTATTTGTAACTTTTCCTCGGGACAGGTTGGGTTTCCAGAGACTTGGGACTCTCTGCTAAACTCTATTGGCTAAACGGAGTTGTTCTAGTGTCTGCGAAATCGTCTGAAACTGAAACGAACTTCGTTCTACCGATATTCTAGGTTTTTCATCCCACTCTGGAGGCCAAGAGGAATCATTTGAGTGTCGGCAGAATTTGGCGAAACCAAATAGAATAATTTCTATAAACTTCTATATGTTAACTCATACAAAGGGCTCTATGAATGTTTATCCAGGGAAATTTTCACTAAGAAAAGAGTGGGATGTTACAATACCTAGACGATCAGAACTAATAAGCACGAGAACCAAGAATTAGGAAAACAAGATTAGATTCCCCAGTCACCTAGTAGTATAGATAAAGCTGCTTAGGACTAGAATGGCTAATAATAATCAGTACGGATTTCAGTGTACATGTACACCTAGAGATCCCCTGAGTGGCCTGGAGTATAACTGAATAAAATGCAAGGCCCCAATGTGCAAAGTTTTCCCACTGAGAACGCATCGTTCTCACCCCCACTTGTTTATGACTCCAGGAAATTATGACAAGGACTATGCCGAACCGCATGAGGAGCTGTGAAGGGCGATGGCGTGAGGTGAACACCCAAAAAAATGGGTCAAGCAGGAGTTTTGCAAGGGCTAAGTGAGATGCTTTCTAGTTAGCCCTTATGATTTTGCAGACATATATTGTATTTTGACAAACTTGATGACTATATACTATTTATTGTAATACATATGTGACTTTCTGTAACTATATGTGATGGACCGTATGCTTGCTTACCTGTCTGATGGTTGATGCGTGGTTGATAACGGTTACCTAAATGCTCTATCGCTTGTATTAAATGTTCTAAACCAACGCGTGGCTCATATCGTATGAAATAAACTATGAAGAGAAAAGTTTAAAATCGGTCCATATTTTCATGAGTCAGTATTTGGAAAGATAATTACGGACTATAAGTATTCCCACCAAGTAATAAACAACCTAGTGAGCATTGCATACGACGTAAGCGTAAGCAGTTAGCTAGGGTATTTCAACAAGCACCACAACACCATAAGTTACGCCTAGAAACTGTAGGTGAATTACATGTATAGATGATATGTCTTTATTATGATGCATCATGTAACACCCTAGGTTAGCAACTTATGCTTAAGTCATAATTTGCGTCCGCTAGGTTGTTATCTGCTGTGTGGGAGTATTGATAGTCCCTACTTTGCTTTGGAAAATACTCAAGTTAACTGAAAATAAGGACCCATTTTTTTTTCTTTTTAAACATAATCTATCTGTCAATCTAGAGCCATGCGTGTGGACTATTTTGAGTCCTGTATAGTCGTACTACAGATAAATGCGTGCGTCGTCTGTCATACATGTACATACATAAACAGTAAAGTAAACAGTACCATGTGGGTCCAACAATCAATGTCATACATGTCAAGAAGTCATTCACATACATATTATAAATATAGCATGGATACATCAAAAGGCTACAGAATGGAATACATCAAAATACACATATAACTGGAACTACTAGCAAAAGGTGGCGTCTGATGACAGGGTCGGGGTGTAGTGCTGGTCAGGTCTCGGGCTCGTCCTCGCTGAACTCCTCCTCTGGATCCTCCTCGGGGTCCTCCTCTGGATCCTCCTCCTCCGGCTCTGACCCCTCTGGCTCGTACACCGGCTCTGGCTCGTCCTCCTCGTCATCCTCCTCCATAGCTACCAGAGGATACTCCTCCTCGGGTGAGGAAGGCACTGGAACATCTGGCGGGTCACGAGGGTCGTAGGATGGACCTGCCTCGTGGCTGGGGGTGTGAGGTGCGAACTGACGGCGATAGTCTCTGGCCGTCCTCATCCATGCCGTCTGCTGGTAAGCCTTGGGCGGTCGCAATCTCACGGAGACTGGGTCGGCCTCCACGTCCTTCTCGTACGGAATGGGCTCACCGTTGGCAGAAGTCTCTGGCTCGGGAAGTACCGGTGGCGCGACTCGATGAGGCGTGGGGCGATTCACTACTAGTACTGACCAAAGCTCTGCCTCCTCCCCTGTCTCAGGGTCTACAGTCCTAAATCTGCTGCACAAGATCCGCCTCTTCCTCGGCGGGGACGTCATCTATCTCGCCTGAAGCCATAAGTGAGTGGGGGTGAGAACAGTGGTCCTCAGTGGTGAACTATAACTAGGGCTCTGGTTACTTAATTATGCTCCGGCCATCCAGCAGATCTCTAGTGTTCATTCATCTAGACATCCTACCATTTATTTCTTGCCTAAGTTCCTGGGCGGCTTTATCTAGTTACTAGGTGACAGGGAACTAATCTTTCTTACTAAGTTCTCGTGCTTCCTATCCTCGACCGTTCTGACACTAATACTCATATCTGTATGCCCGGTGACCTTGGCCCATGCATTCCTTATGAGCATGGTGACATGGTCGAGACATAACGACGCTTCAATCACATAGGTATGTATGCAAGATGATCGTGTCCCATGTGTTCCTTATGAGCCTGGTGACGTGATCGAGCCCCATGCATTCCTTATGAGCATGGTGACGTACACAATGCCTGCGTTCCTTATGAGCCTGCTCTTGTGCACTATGCATGAACTTTACAATTTAAGTAAATGGTACCATATACTTTCTTGCTCTTTCTCTTACGCATACAGGCTCACCCGGGTTAGCGTCTTCTCATTCATCATATCTCATTATCATCTACACTTTATCTTTCTGTACTATTCTGGTTCTTATGTTCATCATTATCTTCATGTATTAATCTTGGGCATAGCATAGTCTCTAGTGGTCTATCCTCATGATGCATGCATAACTTGATACTCATAGACTTGTTCATTGCACCCGGGTGGCTCATAGTAAAACATATGCCAGTATAACTTATCACATAAAATTTTACGTGCTAAGTGCTTGTTGGAATATCTGGGACCTTAAAACCCCTCTTTGAAAACCATGCAGCTGTTCCAGGGAACCTCCGCGGAACCCATCAGTAACCTCAGGGAAACAAACTTATCCGGTGGACTTCCGTGGAACCATCTCCGCGCCCTACTGGGCTCACTCAACTTACTCGTGAATCACGCTGCCATCTCAGGAATCCTCCGCGGGAACAACTACTGGAACCTTCCAGGGAATCACTTAGCGACTCTAGGGAATCCACTCTACCACTCTAGGGCATCCTCTGAGGAACCCTACTAGGAACCCTTCCATGAAACCACTTAACGACTCTAGGGAATCCACTGTACCACTCTAGGGCATTCCTCTCAACACCATTTCTGGTTCTCATCCAACACTCTTCACGTAACCCTCTCAGTTTTCCAGGGATCCTTCGCGGAACCCCACTCACACCATTTTTGGTGTTCACTCGGCACACCCTCCAGGGAACTACTCTGCCACTCAAGGGGTCCTCCGTGGAACTCCTTCGGTCACCACTACTGACTCGCTCTTCAACTTTAGACCCCTCTCAGTCCCCCTGTCTATGGGATGTTTATTGTATGTTTTATGTGTGTGTGTTTTGAGTAAGAAAGATTTAGAAATGCCATGAGTACAAATATTACTGTTGCATGTTGAATATATTTATGTTGTTTCATGATTCTTGAATGTCCTGTTGTTGCTCGAGTACTGTTGGAATATGTGGTGTGAACATGGGATGAGTGTAAGAGGACGAGAGAAAATAAGCCAGAAGCTGGACGTCCACAAGCCTTGTTGCTACCCAAAGCTTGAGCTTCCTCTCTTGAAGGTGAGAACCTTGCACAATGAAGAGGATGATGTTGTTCCTCTTGGTAGTGGGTGTAAGAAAATGAAACTAAGATGAGGAGTCTTGGGGGCTGTGGTTTTCGGTTTTGTGGAAAGTGGAAGGAGAGGAAAGTGTGCTTGAACTCTTGAAAGTTTTGCTTAGTGTGTTTTGGAGAAAATGAGAAATGATATTTGTGCTTGGAGTTTTGGGGTGAGGCTTCGGTGGTGAGGTCTGAATGGTGGGGAAGTTTACTTGGTTTTTGGGTTTAATAAATGTGGTGAATAGTAGGAGGTATGGGCATAGGTATGGTGCATGATGTGTTAGGCTTTGAAGTGTAAGAAAAGTAATGGTGATGGACATTTGGAAGCATGATTTTGGGGATTAGTTTTTGGGCGAAAATCTCCTCTTCTAATACGTGCAGCCCACCCTCACAGCTACTGAAATTTCATTTTATTCCGGTTCCGGTTCGCTCGTGTTTTATTGCTCGCAGTGTCGGTGCGTCGCACACGGTTGTCCGAAAAATATTCTGTTTATACCGTCGCGATCCTCTAATCCTCCCCTACTTAAGAGTATTAATATTTAAGGATGTTTGTGAATTTTTCTCCGGAAGAGTATTTTCACAGCCACCCTTTTCGTGTTAGAAAATTCTGTCGACGAACATCGGCCGTTCGGTTGTCGGCCGGACTTCGTATCGCGACACATCTTACTTCCTAGGAATATTCTACTTGATAATTTCTCATTTTAATTCTCTAAGCAGGATTAGAAAATTAATTTAATAATTATGTGTATGATTATTTTTCTAAGAAAATTCAGGATGTTACATTCCACCCTCTTAGAAAATTTCGCCCACGAAATTTAGATGAAGGTTTGGGCATACCTTCGAACAGCTTAGAATAGGCTCATCTCATATCTGCTTCCAGCTCCCACTTCTGGTCCACACAAGCTCCATTCTCCCACATGACGCATACCATCTTGACCTCTTTGTTCCTGGTCGAGCGAGTCTTCCGATCAACAATCCGTTGAGGCGTCATCGGTAGAGCGAGATCTTATCTCGGTTGCACTTGATCCGTCTCCAAGATGTGATCGGGCGACGCGTGGTACTTTCTCAGTTGGGAGACGTGGAACACGTTATGGACATATGCCAATTGCGGTGGAAGAGCTACTCGATACGCAACCGGTCCAATGCGCTCTAGAATCTAAAACGACCTATAAATCTGGGACTCAGTTTCTTGACCTTGAGGTACATTCCAAGCCCTGTAGTTGGGGTGATCTTCAAAAACACATGTTCTCCTTCTTAAAATTCCAAGGGCTTCCTCTTGACGTCTGCATAGCTCTTCTGACGATCCTGTGCTGCCTGAATCCTTGCTCGGATTATCTTGACCCATTCTTCGGCTTCTTTGATCTCATCCGCAGTACAGTTCCAGAACTTTGCTTCTTCGTGCCAGGACAGTGGAGATTGGCATTTTCGACCATACAGAGCTTCAAAAGGAGCCATGCCAATACTCACCTGATAACTGTTGTTGTAGGAAAATTTGACTAAGGGTAACATCTCGTCCCAATAGCCAGGCAAGTCCAATGCGCAAGCTCGCAACATATCTTCCAGAACTTGGACCGTTCTTTCTGACTGTCCGTCAGTCTGTGGGTGATAGGCAGTGTGCTAAGGCATAGCTTCGTCTCGTAGGCTTTTTGGAATGCTGTCCAAAACCGTGAAGTGAATCGGGGGTCTTTGTCGGAGATAATCAATGATGGAATCCCATGCAGCTTCACTATCTCCTTGATGTAAATCCTCACCAACTTCTCCAAAGGATAGTTCATTCACACCGGAATGAAATGTGCTGACTTGGTTAGGCAGTCCACAACGACCCAAATAGCATCTACCCCCTTAGTCGTCCGGGGCAATCCTGATACGAAGTCCATTGCTATGCCTTCCCACTTCTACTCCGGTATCTCTGGAGGAGTAAGTAATCCATGCGGCTTCTGGTGTTCAATCTTCACCTTCTGACATGTCAGACACCTCTCTACCCAATCTACCACATCTCGCTTCATTCCCGACCACCAGAACATCTGCTTCAAATCCTGGTACATCTTCATCATTCCTGGGTGGATGGTGAAATGACTTCTATGAGACTATTGAAGGATATCAGCACATAGCCCTCCTTCATTTGGTACACAGAGGCGCTGATTAAACTGCAGGAGACCATCCAGGCCAAAGGCGGCTTCTTTCATCCTCCCCACTTGCACTGTCTTCACTAAATCCAGCCAGTCATCATTAGTGCAGTTTCATTGTGCTTCCACGATCCTGATCCGGAATTCACTGGTAACCTGAATCTTCCAAAATCGAATGCTAGTTGGCTGGCGGGTAAACCCCAAGTCGAGATCTCGAAAACTCTCGATCAGCTTCTGTTCCTTTATCATCAACCAAGCTGCATGCAGTGACTTCCTGCTCAAAGCATCGGCTACCATATTCGCTTTCCCGGGATGGTAGTTTAACCCAAAGTCATAATCCTTTAGGATTTCCATCCAGCGACGCTGCCTCATGTTCAGCTCCTTCTGATCAAACAAGTACTTGAGGCTTTTGTGGTCCGAGAATACCTCGAAGCGTACTCCATACAGATGATGTCTACAGATCTTAAGAGCAAAAACCACAGCTGCAAGCTCTAGATCATGCGTCGGATAGTTTGCTTCGTGCGTCCTTAGCTGGCTAGACGCAAATGCCACCACCTGACGGTTCTGCATGAGCACGCATCCCAATCCCATGCGGGAGGCATCACAGTGCACCTCGTAGGGGGCTTGAGGGTCAGGTAGATTCAACACTGGGGCAGTCGTCAAGTTCTCCTTCAGAATACAGAAACTCTGCTCACACTTCGGTGTCCACACAAATGGTGCATTCTTCCTAGTCAGCTTGGTCAACGGCAGTGCGATCTGTGAGAATCCCTTGATGAATCTCCTGTAGTACCCCACAAAACCTAGAAAACTCCATATCTCGGTGATAGTAGTGAGCGTTCCCCATTGCTGAACCGCTTCTACCTTCCCTAGGTCCACCGCCACTCCCTGTTCTGATACAACGTGGCCCAGAAACTGCACCTCTTTTGCCCAGAATTCACACTTGGATAGCTTCGCGTACAACTTCTTTTTCCTCAAGACCTCCAACACGGTCCTCAAATGCCTTTCATGTTCCGCCTCGCTCTTCGAATATACCAGGATATCATCGATGAACACAATGACACACTGGTCCAAGTACTCCCGGAAGATGCAATGCATGTAATCCATGAATATGGCCGGGGCATTGGTCAACCCAAAAGCCATCACTGTGAATTCGTAGTGGCCATAACGTGAGCGGAATGCTGTCTTCGGAATATCCTCGCCCTTCAGACGAATCTGGTGATAACCGGACCTCAAATATATCCGGGAAAACACCTTCACTCCCCTCAGCTGATCTATCAAGTCATCAATCCTGGGTAGCGGGTACTTATTCTTGACGGTCACCTTGTTCAGTTGTCGGTAATCCACACACATCCGCATAGACCCGTCCTTCTTCTTAACAAACAGCACTGGGGCTCCCCAAGGGGACGCGCTCGGGCGGATAAACTACTTCTCCAACAGCTCTTCTAGTTGCTGCTTCAGCTCTTGAAGCTCTACTGGCGACATACGATACGGCGCTATAGACACTGGTCCCGCTCCTGGGACAAGGTCAATCGAGAACTCTACTTCTTGCTCGGGCGAAAACTCTGGATGTCATCCGGAAACACATCCGGATACTCACAAACTACTCGAATCTGATCTACCTGCAACGAGGCCTTTACGTCTGACGAGGCTAACAGAACACATCCTTTGCCATCGAGTGGACAGCAATACAGGAACATTGCCGACACTCCCTGAGCAGTTACCTCCGGTTTCACAGGAGGAACGCTGACTACTTTTGCAGCACAATCCAATACCACACGATTGGCGCGTAGCCAATCCATACCAGTATGATATCTAGCCCCACCAGAGGAAGACATATCAGGTCTGCGGTAAATGCTCTAACCTGCAACTGGAATGGAACCTTAAGGCACACTAAGCAAGTCTCCACTGGAGGCGCTGTAGGGGTAGATACTCTCAGAGTGTATGGCAGTAAAGTAGGGGTTAAACCTAGACCCTCGACTCTAGCATGTGAAATAAATGAATGTGAAGCTCTAGAGTCATACAGTAGAGCTAATGATTCACCTTGCATAATACACTCACCCTGAATCATGTCGTCAGCATCCTGAACTTCTTCAGCAGAAAGAGTAAAAACGCGACCAACTTGCTGCGGTGTAGGTGGCGAAGTCGGGCATGTCCTGGCTATGTGATCGGCCTTGCCGCATCGGAAACACACATTTTGCCCAGCAAATCAGACTCCCCCATGTTGCCTGCCACACTTCGGACAGAGGGGCCTCGATCCTCCTGATGGCGGTTGCGATCTTGGCGCAGGCAACGCAGCTCTTGGTGTTCCTTGTCGTGACTGACTAGGCTGCCCCTTTGCTCCTGGGGTCTGCAGCGGCTGCGTCTGTCTTCTTCCCCAGCTAGCCATCGGGGCGGGGAAAGGCCCTCGCTTCCTAGGGTCTTGTCTGGAACTCTCAGCTTCTGCCAGCTTCCTCTTGTTCCTCTCGCGGTTCTCTGCCGCAAGATTCCTCTGAGAATCCTCCAGTATCAGGCACTTGTCAACCAGAACTGCATAATCCCAGATATCAAGGTGGTTCATTGCCACCTGCAGTGCGCCCTTCAGCCCTTGCTTGTACTTGGCACACTTCCAGCCTTCGTTTGGATTCAGCCGGTAAGTGCTGGAATACCTGCAGAGCTTGTCAAACTCAGCAGTATATGCTGCCACCGTCCTATCTCCCTGCTTGAGTTCCATGAACTCTACCTCCATGCGGTTCCGCATCCCACGCGAAAAGTGCTTGTCTACCACGGCGGTGGTGAATGCAGTGCAAGTAATCACTCCTTCGCACTGCTCCAGCAGAGGCCTAGCAGACCTCCACCAATCTCGAGCCACTCCTCGAGGCAAACTTCACCTTCTTCTCATCGGTGCAGTCCAAGTCTTCGAAGACCTGCTCCATCCCCTCAATCCAGTCATACACGATCTCGGGGTCAGTCTGTCCTTTAAAAGTAGGCAGACAAGCTTTCACAAACTCAGCATACTTTTGAGTATCATCCTCTCTCGGGGTTGGCGGTGCGTTCCTGGCTACCGTAGCAGTGGCCATTTGGGCCGTGGCGCAAGCTATCTCGCATATAACATCTGCCAACTCCCCATTATCTGGGGTGCGTCGTGCATGATCTCTCCTAGGAGGCATGACTGTCTATAGAGCACCTGCAAAACCTGAGGTGATCAGTCTCAAGAAAAGGCTAGTGCACACAAACAGTACATTCATCCTAGAAACAGTCTACACTGTTATCATGCTCGGAAGAATAGCGCAGCTCAGTCCTCAGGCTCACTTGGACCAAACTGCTCTGATACCAAATGTAACACCCTAGGTTAGCAACTTATGCTTAAGTCAAAATGTGCGTCCGCTAGGTTGTTATCTGCTGTGTGGGAGTATTGATAGTCCCTACTTTGCTTTGGAAAATACTCAAGTTAACTGAAAATAAGGACCCATTTTTTTTTCTTTTTAAACATAATCTATCTGTCAATCTAGAGCCATGCGTGTGGACTATTTTGAGTCCTGCATACTCGTACCATAGATAAATGCGTGCGTCGTCTGTCATACATGTACATACATAAATAGTAAAGTAAACAGTACCATGTGGGTCCAACAATCAATGTCATACATGTCAAGAAGTCATTCACATACATATTATAAATATAGCATGGATACATCAAAAGGCTACAGAATAGAATACATCAAAATACACATATAACTGGAACTACTAGCAAAAGGTGGCGTCTGATGACAGGGTCGGGGTGTAGTGCTGGTCAGGTTTCGGGCTCGTCCTCGCTGAACTCCTCCTCTGGAACCTCCTCGGGGTCCTCTTCTGGATCCTCCTCGGGGTCCTCCTCTGGATCCTCCTCCTCCGGCTCTGACCCCTCTGGCTCGTACACCGGCTCTGGCTCGTCCTCCTCGTCATCCTCCTCCATAGCTACCAGAGGATACTCCTCCTCGGGTAAGGAAGGCACTAGAACATCTGGCGAGTCACGAGGGCCGTAGGATGGACCTGCCTCGTGGCTGGGGGTGCGAGGTGCGAACTGACGGCGATAGTCTCTAGCCGTCCTCATCCGTGCCGTTTGCTGGTAAGCCTTGGGCGGTCGCAATCTCACGGAGACTGGGTCGACCTCCACGTCCTTCTCGTACGGAATGGGCTCGCCGTTGGCAGAAGTCTCTGGCTCGGGAAGTACCGGTGGCGCGACTCGTGAGGCGTGGGGCGATTCACTACTAGTACTGACCAAAGCTCTGCCTCCTCCCCTGTCTCAGGGTCTACATTCCTAAATCTACTGCGCAAGATCCGCCTCTTCCTTGGCGGGGACGTCATCTATCTCGCCTGAAGCCATAAGTGAGTGGGGGTGAGAACAGTGGTTCTCAGTGTGAACTATAACTAAGGCTCTAGTTACTCAATTATGCTCCGGTCGTCCAGCAGATCTCTAGTGTTCATGCATCTAGACATCCTACCATTTATTTCTTGCCTAAGTTCCTGGGCGGCTTTATCTAGTTACTAGGTGACAGGGAACTAATCTTTCTTACTAAGTTCTCGTGCTTCNTTGTATCAGATGAGAGCATGTGGATAATTGATAGTGGTGCTACACTGCATGTTACACCAAGGAAGGAGTTCTTCACATCTTACACTTCTGGTGATTTTGGAGTGTTGAAGATGGGTAATGATGGTGTGTCTAAGGTGGTTGGTATTGGTGATTTTTGCCTGCAGACCAACATGGGAGTGCAGTTGTTACTTAGAGGAGTCAAACATGCTCCAGATGTTCGCTTTAATTTGATCTCCGTGCAGATGCTTGATGATGGTGGTTATGGAAATCACATAGGTATGTATGCAAGGTGATCGTGTCCCATGCGTTCCTTATGAGCCTGGTGACGTGATCGAGCCCCATGCGTTCCTTATGAGCATGGTGACGTACACAATGCTTGCGTTCCTTATGAGCCTGCTCTTGTGCACTATGAATGAACTTTACAATTTAAGTAAATGGTACCATATACTTTCTTGCTCTTTCTCTTACGCATACCAGCTCACCCGAGTTAGCGTCTTCTCATTCATCATATCTTATTATCATCTGCACTTTATCTTTCTGTACTGTTCTGGTTCTTACGTTCATCGTTATCTTCATGTATTAATCTTGGGCATAGCATAGTCTCTAGTGGTCTATCCTCATGATGCATGCATAACTCAATACTCATAGACTTGTTCATTGCACCCTTGGGTGGCTCATAGTAAAACATATGCCAGTATAATTTATCACATAACTTTTACATGCTAAGTGCTTCTTGGAATATCTGGGACCTTGAAACCCCTCTTTGAAAACCATGCAGCCATTCTAGGGAACCTCCACGGAACCCATCAGTAACCTCAGGGAAACAAACTTATCCGGTGGACCTACGCGGCACCATCTCCGCGCCCTATTGGGCTCACTCAACTCACTCATGAATCACTCCGCCATCTCAGGAATCCTCCGCGGGAACCACTACTGGAACCTTCCAGTGAATTACTTAGCGACTCTAGGGAATCCACTCTACCACTCTAGGGCATCCTCCGCGAAACCCTACTAAGAAACCTTCCATGAAACCACTTAATGACTCTAGGGAATCCACTCTCCCACTCTAGGGCATCCTCCGCGGAACCCTACTAAAAACCTTCCATGAAACCACTTAACGACTCTAGGGAATCCACTCTACCACTCTACGGTATCCTCCGCGGAACCCTCTCAACACCATTTCTGGTGCTCATCCAACACTCTTCACGTAACACTCTCAGTTTTCTAGGGATCCTCCGCAGAACCTTCTCAACACCATTTCTGGTGCTCACCCAACAACTCCATGTAACTTCCTCAACTCTTGGGGATCCTCCGCGGAACCCCACTCACACCATTTCTGGTGTTCACTCGGCACACCCTCCAGGGAACTACTCTGCCACTCCAGGGGTCCTCCGTGGAACCCCTTCGGTCACCACTACTGACTCGCTCTTTAACTTTAGACCTCTCTCAGTACTCCTTCCGTGGAAAACTCGGCATCCAGCTCCTGGCTTATTTTCTCTCGTCCTCTTACACTCATCCCATGTTCACACCACATATTCCAATAGTACTCGAGCAACAACAGGACGTTCAAGAATCATGAAACAACATAAATATATGCAACATGCAACAGTAATATTTGTACTCATGGCATTTCTAAATCTTTCTTACTCAAAACACACACACATAAAACATACAATAAACATCCCATAGATAGGGGTGATGATACTACCCACCTATAGAAAGCTTGGTGGTGGTGGTGAGGTTTGAAGTGAAGTCCACTCCACAAGCCTTGTTGCTACCCAAAGCTTGAGCTTCCTCTCTTGAAGGTGAGAACCTTGCACAATGAAGAGGATGATGTTGTTCCTCTTGGTAGTGGGTGTAAGAAAATGAAACTAAGATGAGGAGTCTGGGGGGCTGTGGTTTTCGGTTTTGTGGAAAGTGGAAGGAGAGGAAAGTGTGCTTGAACTCTTGAACGTTTGGCTTAGTGTGGTTTGGAGAAGATGAGAAATGATATTTTTGCTTGGAGTTTTGGGGTGAGGCTTCGGTGGTGAGGGCTGAATGGTGGGGAAGATTACTTGGTTTTTGGGTTTAATAAATGTGCTGAATAGTGAGAGGTATGGGCATAGGTATGGTGCATGATGTGATTAGGCTTTGACGTGTAAGAAAAGTAATGGTGATGGACATTTGGAAGCATGATTTTGGGGATTAGTTTTTGGGCAAAAATCTCCTCTTCTAATCCGTGCAGCCCACCCTCACAGCTGCTGAAATTTCATTTATTCCAGTTCCGGTTCGCTCGTGTTTTATTGCTCGCAGTGTCGGTGCGTCGCGCACGGTTGTCCGAAAAATATTCCGTTTATACCGTCGCGATCCTCTAATCCTCCCCTACTTAAGAGTATTAATATTTAAGGATGTTTGTGAATTTTTCTCCGGAAGAGTATTTTCACAGCCACCCTTTTCGTGTTAGAAAATTCTGTCGACGAACAGCGGCCGTTCGGTTGTCGGCCGGACTTCGTATCGCGACACATCTTACTTCCTAGGAATATTCTACTTGATAATTTCTCATTTTAATTCTCTAAGCAGGATCAGAAAATTAATTTAATAATTATGTGTATGATTATTTTTCTAAGAAAATTCAGGATGTTACACATCACGAGGAATGAGATGTCATTAGAATGTTAGGGCAACCTTAGATAACTAGACGGATAATCATAGAACCAAGAAAAGATCATACTTGAACATAGGAAATAAATAAAGATCTTAAGAAGGCTCCAGCCACAAGATACTCGGAATACCTTGAAGATATATATATAGTTATATGAATAAGTAAGTCCCTTCTCTTGGCACGTTTACGGACAAGCCCCTCGCCAGTCCAGCAAGAAGGATTGGTCGAAGATTTGAACGCAGGCTTAGACCTGACCGTATATCAAAGTAAAAAGAAAGATGAAAGTAGGAAGAAATGACATCATAAAGAAGTTAAAGTCACGTAGATGATCATAAAGGGCCTAAAGAATGATAAAGAACAAATGAGTCCACTCCTGGTCGCGTCGATAGGGCAGGCTCCTCGCCATCCCGCAAGTGGGATGGTTATTCCCTATCGTTGTTCAATGAAATATGCCATCAAGCATCTGTGGTTCTCTAATAATCAAGTTATATCGCTGCCTGGTCGTCAACGATATGGAAACAGGAGCAGGTCGTAACCGAACGGGAACAATGATTCCACTGTATACGAAGGAGGAATGACTGAATGTATTCAAGAAGGATGCTGCCACAAGGCACGTAAGAGAAATCCCTATTCCCTCATGCATATGTTGTGTGCAACACCCTAGCTAACTGCCCATGCTCGAGCCATGTGCAATGCTCGTTAGGTTGTTGATCCATTGGACGGGTAGCTATAGCCCTTTATTTTTTTCGAAAATACGATTTACAGCAAAATACAGACCATATATTTTTTTTGAATTTAGTTGATCATTGCCTACATATACAAATTATGAGCCGTGCGTGAATATGAGCATATATTACAAACGATAGAGCATAAGCTTATCGGACAAGGTATCCACGTCCAGACAGTTTATAATAAATAGGTACATGGTCCATTACACATAGTTGCATCATTAATAATATAATAGAGTAGTCTACACACCACTATCATACATATGGAGGTACAAAATAAGTATCCCAAAATAAAGCAAGCTATCGAGTCCTAGCACAAGATCTTCTAGCTGGTCGGTCTTCAACTCTTCACGGATCGACGGGTGGCTCTCTTTGGTACTCCTCGTATCCCACGTAGTCCTCGTTCGCCCCTGGAAGCATAAGGGAGTGGGGGTGAGAACTTGCGTCCTCAGTGGTTAGTCCTAGCATTGGGGTATGTTGTTTTTTTCTCTCTTATGAACCAGGCCACTCAGGTGTTTCTAGGTGAAACATGCATACAAACATCCTACTGATTATTATCTGGCCTAAAGTCCTAAATGGCTTTATCTAAGATTATCTAGGTGACTGGGGAACTAATCTTTCTTACTAAGGTTGTATGCTTATGAAACCTGCACTTCAATTATCATTAGGCTAATCGTCTCGGGTTGTTCCCTTGACGTTACATATTACACAAACCAATAACAAAATATATATAAGCTCATACACAAACATTCATTCCGTCACATCTATATATAGTCATATAATGCATGGGGGCGTTGGAGATCTCTTACGCGTACCGGCTGGCCGGGTTAGCGTCCTACTTCTCCGCTTTGGCACGTACCGGCTGGTCGGGTTAGTGCATCTTTTCATAGGCATACCGGCTGGCAGGGTTAGCTCTTTATCTCCTTACGCGTACCGGCTGGCCGGGTTAGCGCTTTTTCCTCTACTTTCGCCTTTTCTATCCATCCTCTACCTTCCTGGTGTCATTAAACTCTTCGAACCAATTCACCCTGGGGCGACTGATTCGTTAACCAATCCAAACTTGTAAGGATGGCAAGGTAACACATCGACCATTCCAACTTTGTGAACTGGTGAGGGGCTTGTCTGTAAGACTTTGCCAAGAGAGGGCTTCCTAACATATAACTATATAAGTGTTCCCTAAGCTCCGTTATTGTCTTTATGCATTAGGTGATCAACCTCTACTTTTCTAGGGTTGGCTTAACACCTATGCACAACCCATTCCTCATGATGCATGCCTTACTATACAAAAATAGACCATTATGTACCCCTTGGATCCCTTAGAATCACTAAAGTCTCAAGTCTGCCAGGTTTCATTCGAATACTTGGAGGGGCATTCGAATGAAATCCCTCGAAGTTCTTTCATTCGATTGGAATAGGTTTTCATTCGACTAAATTCCTTCGGCATTCTTTCATTCGAATACTAGGGGATTCATTCGATTAAAATCCCAAAAATTCTCCTTCATTCGAATGCAGTGGAATTCATTCGAAGGAAAGCTCGTTTTGGCTTTCATTCGACTGAATTCTTTGCGTATTCGAATGATTGCTGGAAAAATTGCCTCCCCGAGACTCCAGTTCTCAATTTCCACTGTTCCTAGGGTTCCAATTGGAACAGTTATGCGTTTCATTTGTCAATCTTTCACAAAACCCTTTTTAACCAATATCCCCCCAAAATACTACTTAACAGATCTACAGTCAGATACACAAATAAACACATATACAATCAATATTTAATCCACATAGACCGTGGGCTTAGGATTACCCACTTCCTATGTGCGTTCCGGTCTGAGATCCGTGATGAGGGAAATGTCCTCGTCACTCGGGTGTATTCCTCCTATTTTTCCTAGGCTTGGTAACGGAACCGCGATGTGCTGGCACGACACTGATAGCGTAACTTTTCCAAATATTCTCTCCTTTCCTTACATCTGAAAGAAATCCTGGGGCCTTCTATAGGCAAGGGCACGTCCTCCCCCTGCTCCCCCTTTTTCCTTTTCTTCTTCTTTTTATTTTAGTTTTATAAAAATATAATATTATATTATCATTTTATAAAAATATCTAACTGATCATTTTTCGTGTGCGTACGGATATCCTAAAAATATTCCGAACACGTCTCCGCGATCTTCTAATTTCCCTTGCCCTAGTGGCATGTCAGATTAAGGTATTCGGGAACATCTCTCCTCTGGGAGTATGCTTTACGAATACTTTTAGGACCTGACGGGGTTTCCGATTTGGATCGAAATTGGCACGGACCTTGCGGTGTAACAACCCGAGTTTTTCCCTTTACTAAAATTCCGCATGATAAATAATTAAGAATATATGAATAAGGAAAATATGAGACAAAGATGAAATAAAATTCAAATAGTAGTTTGATTCCTGTAATGTTAGTTAAAAATAATAATTCTGCGATCTCGTGGCGTCCGGTGACGTTCGGGTCGGTATTAGGTTATTCTTAGAATTTAATCACGACTCAAAGGAGTCTGTAAAATACATTAATATGAAAATAAATTTGAGAATATCTCAATAAAGAATGAAATATTAACAAGAAAAATTAACTGGTCACAACGGTATGTCCAGAATATTTTTAGGACTTCCGTACATAAATAGTTAATGAGCAAACACGACCGAAAACACACTGAGAAAAAAAATAAACTATGGATGGCCAAAGGCCACTAAAAACCCATGGCCAGCCCATGCTTCCCCGAAGCCACACACACATACATACACACCAAAGTCTTTCATTTTCATCTTCCAAAGTTTCCTAACCCTAAAGCTCCAAAGCTCCACCAAAGTCCATCCATCACCATCATCCTTTGCCTCAATTCACTCTTAAACTCATCAAGAAGATCAACAAGTAGCAAGGTTGTGAGTTCTCTTCACTTGGTGAGAAGACACTAAGCTTCCATAGCTTAAGTTTCCATAACCATTCAAGGTTTTCACTTCTTGACAAAGAAGACTTCAAGCAAGCAACCAAACTTGATTTCATCCTTCTTCCATCATCCAACAAGCTCTTTAGGAAGTGGGTAACTCTAGTTCCTCACCTCTTGATGGTGGATGAGTGTTTATGTGTTTATATGATTATACACATGTGTATGTGATTTAGTAATTTTGTGATGAAATATGTTAGAAATGATGCTAGGGCTTAGGAAGATGATTCTGAAGGGTCTTGTGACCTGGATTAGATAGGATTATTATGTGTGAAATATGTGTTAAACTCAAGTAGGGTTCCATGGGAGCGGAGGAGGAAGAGGATGGAAAATGATGCATTCGGTTTTTCAGTTTTGCCCAGTGACCGCTGAGCGGCCTCTAGCGCTGCTGAGCGATCTGAAGTCCACGTGGAAAGTCCGAAAAGATATTTTTCTTAAAGGATAAGGGTCAGTGGAGATATTTTAAAAAGTTGTCAGACCGCTGAGCGAGGGGACTCTTACCGCTGAGCGATAAGACTCCTACCGCTGAGCGGAAATGTTTTCAGCGCTGAGCGCTAGAGCTCAAACCGCTGAGCGGACAATAGTTTCCGCTGAGCGGCTTGAGACCAGAATGTTTATGGAACTCCTCTTGAGGCACATAATCTACTACTTAATGCCATAGCTATGATTGATAATTGAAATGTATGCAGTATATGTCGTACGTGAATATGTGAAGTATATGCCGTAGATGAATCTGTGAATTACATGTAGAATGAGATATACTCTGTAGCTTTCCATGCATTCATGATAAGCCATGTTTAAAGGATTAGAAATAACTCTGAGATAAGTAAAGATTCTGAAATGAACCATAGGGGACAAGATATAACATGCTGCAGGTACAGAAAAGTCAGAAATGCTGAAAATGCTGAAAAGGTCCAATGCCCAATGCTGAAAAAGGGCTAAATGCCCAATGCTGAAACGGCCAAAGGCCAAATGCTGAAAAGGCCGTGATCACGAAAGCCAAACCATGATCCCACTTCAGGAGGTCAAAGAAGCATCCTGAATGTGGAAGCCCGCTACAGGTGGTGTCGATATGGCATATGATAAGTCAATTTTATACCCTAAGTTATTACTCCATAAGTGGGCAAATGCATACTAAAAT
>QANU01100308.1:4876-27423 GCA_003254905.1 Nissolia schottii | reverse complement strand
CGTATAGTCATACCATAGATAAATGCGCGCGTTGTCTGTCATACATGTACATACATAAATAATGAAGTAAACCATACAAGGTGGGTCTGACAATCAATATCATACATGTCAAATAGTCATAGATACATAAATATGGTGCTAGTACATCAAACGGTGAAACATACCCTAAGCCCGATCAAACCATCCGGGCTACAAAATAGAATGCATCCAAATACAAATAAAGCTGAGACTACTAGCAAAAAGGGTGGCTTCTAATGACAGGGCAGGAACACAGGGCTGGTCAGGTCTCTAGCGCGTCCTCGCTGGGGTCCTCCTCCGGATCCTCCTCTGGGTCCTCCTCCTCGGGGTCCTCCTCCTCGGGCTCGTCCTCCTCCTCCAAGATCTCGATGGGAGAGTCCTCCTCGGGTGGTGAGGGCGCAGGTACGTCTGGCGATCGGAGTCGAACGGAGACTGGATTGACCTCTACGTCCTTCTCGTAAGGAACGGGCTCGCTATCCGCGGAAGTCTCTGGCTCTGGGACAACCGGTGGTGTAATGCGGAGAGGTGGGGGACGGTTCACGACCAGCACTGTCCATAGCTCTGCCTCCTCCCCTGTCTCAGGGTCTATTGTCCTAAACCTGCTGCGCAGGATCGCCTCTTCCTCGGCAGGGACGACATCTATCTCGCCTGAAGCCATAAGTGAGTGGGGGTGAGAACAGTGGTTCTCAGTGGTTAACTATGACTAGGGCTCTGTTTACTCAATTATGCTCCGGCCGTCCAGGAGATCTCTAGTGTTCATGCGTCTAGACATCCTACCAGTTATTTTCTTGCCTAAGTTCCTGGGCGGCTTTATCTAGTTACTAGGTGACAGGGAACTAATCTTTCTTACTAAGTTCTCGTGCTTTCTATCCTTGACCGTTCTGACTATACTACTCATATGCGTATGCCTGGTGACCTTGCCCCATGCGTTCCTTGTGAGCATGGTGACATGGTCGGGACACCGCGACGCTTTAATCACATAGGTATGTATGCAATGTGATCGTGTCCCATGCGTTCCTTGTGAGCCTGGTGACGTGATCGAGCCCCATGCGTTCCTTATGAGCATGGTGACGCACACAATGCCTGCGTTCCTTGTGAGCCTGCTCTTGTGCACTATGCATGAACTTTAACATTTCAAGTAAATGGTACCATTACTTTCTTTCTCTTACGCGAACCGGCTTACCCGGGTTAGCGTCTTTTCATTCTTCATGCCTCATTATCACATGCACTTTATCTTGCTTTCTTGTTCTGGTTCTTACATTCATTATGCTCTTCGTTCATTATCCTTGGTCATAACATAGTTTCTAGTGGTCTATCCTCATGATGCATGCATGACTGTAATACTCATATACTCGTTCACGGCACCTTTCGGTGACACACAATAAAAACACATGCTATCATAAATTCAATGCATAGACTTCTTCATGCTAAGTACTTGGTGGGATATCATGGATCTCGGAACCCCCTCTTTCGGACATCATTCTCAGCGTTAGGGGACCTCCGCGGAACCGCTTGGGAACCCCCGTTGACGCTAGCCCTAACTTCTGGAAGCTACTCAGCCGCTCTAGGATACCTCCGCGAAACACAACGGCCATCACTACTGGTACTCAGTCTACTCTCCAGGGAGTCACTCATCCCTCCGAGAACCTACGCGGAACCCACTCCGGGCCACTCCTAGTGCATACTCCTCACTTCTCACGTAACCCTTGTGTTTTCCAGGGTTCCTCCGCGGACCCAATCGACACCATTTCTGGTGCTCACTCAGCGACTCCGTGTACCTTCCTAAACTCTTGGGGATCCTCCGCGGAACCCCTCACAACCACCATTTTTGGTGCCCACTCGGGAACTTAGGGGACCACTCGGGCACTCTAGGGTTCCTCCGCGGAACCCTCTCGGTACTACTCTTGGCATTCACTCAGACACTTCGGGGATCATTCAACACTCCGGTGTAACCTCCTTTACACTTCAGGTGTCCTCCGCAGAACTCAATCAGGAACCCTCCAGGCAATTGCTTAGCACTCTAGCTAACCACTTAACGACTCTAGGGGATCTACTCCACCACTCTAAGGCATCCTCCGCGGACACCACGGGCACAACCCTGCAGGGATCCTACGCAGGACCCCAACCTGCACCGCTCTTGGCTCTCACTCAACCATCTGAGTACTCCTCTCCGTGCACTTCCGGGATCCTATGCGGAACCCCTCCAGCCCACTACTGTCTCGCTCATCAACTCTAGACCCTCTCATTGCCTTCTTCCGCGGAAACCTCGGCGTTTAGCCCCTGGTTATTTTTTTCTCTTGTTCTCTTGTTCTCTTACCCTCATCCCATATTCATGCCACATTTTTCACGGTACTTAGACAACAACAGGGCATTCAAAATCATGAAAACAACATAGTATATCCAGCATGCAACAACATCATATATTCTCCTAATATTTCTAAACTTTCCTTACTTAAAACACACACATATATACATGCAAATAACCATCCCATAGACAGGGGTAAAGACACTACCCACCTGTAGAAAGTTTGGTGGTGGTGAAGTTTGAAGTGAAGCCCACAAGCCTTGTTGCTTCCCAAAGCTTGAGCTTCCCTTTCTCTAAGGTGAGAGCTTGGCACAATGAAGAGGATGATGTTGTTCCTCTTGTAGTGGAGGAAGCAAAGCTGAGATGAGGAGACTTTGGGGGCTGGGGTTTCGGTCTTTGATGAGAGGTGGAAGGAGAAGAGAATGTGCTTGAACTTCTTGAATGTTTTGGGAGTGTGTTTGAAGAATGAGAGGAAATCAAATGTCTCTTGGGGCTTTGGAGAGGTTTCTCGATTTTGAGAGCTAGTGGTGAGGGAGATTGCTTGCTTCTTTGGGTGTAATAAATGTGGTGAATAGTGGGAGGTATGGGCATGATGTGATTAGGCTTTGAAGTGTAAGAAAGCATGGTGATGGGAAATGTGGAAGCATGATTTGGGGAAATTAATTACTTATAATTTTTGTACAAAAATCTATTCTCCTAGCCGTGTAGCCTTCACTCCCAGCGGCTGAGATTTCATTTTTCTCCCAGTTCCGGTTCGCTCGCAGTGTCAGTACGTCGCGCACGGTGGTCCGAAAAATATTCCATTTACACCATCGCGAACCTCTAATTCCCCTCTACCTCTGGGTATTAATATTTAAAGATGTTTGTGAATTTTCCTCTGAGAGAGTATTTTCACAGGCACCTTTTGTACGTTAGAAAATCCTATCAGCGTACAACGGCCATTCGGCTGTCGGCCGAACTTCCTATCGCGACACGTCTTATTTCCTAAGAATATTCTACTAAAATTTTCCTATTTAGTTCTCTAATCAAAATTAGAAAAATTAATTTACTACTTATGCGTTTAATTATTTTTCTAAGAAAATCGGGATGTTACACTTGGCCCCAAAAATTAATGGAAAAAAAATAAAATAAAAAAGTAGGATAAGTATGCTTAGTCATCTTTGACTTTGTTGACCAAATACTTGGTGGATATTAAAAGAGAGAGAGAGTCGTGAGGCATTTTGGCCATGTGCCAAAAATTCGATCGCGTTAGATCGTGCTTAGTCATTAGTTGTCCAGGTGCTTTCTAAAACATCCTAGCTAGTTGGCATATTAATTCATAGACTTCCCAGCTAGGTGGTGCTCTTCTGGTGCTGCGAACCGTTATGGTTCTATATCTTGCTTTGAAATTAGGGTTTACAAAATACGGGCCAATTAAAAAAATTTCTTTCAGATATACTAGGCAAAATAAAGAGCCATGCGCATCATACATCGCATAAGAGTATCGTAAAAAGGTAAGAGAAACACGAGTACGTACCTGGCGCAAGGCGAGTACCCGAAGAAAGTACACATACGACCTAAAGTTACACACACATAATTATACATTGATATTTGACACACACTAAAACGTCGTTAATTTCAGTGTGCAATCAAATAATAAGTTATAAAACTAAATCAACCCCAAAAACGTAGTAAAGGGGGCTAACCTAGGTCGTCTCTCAAGGAAGCAATTAGAACCAATTAAAATTGCAATTAAAGAGGGGGGTTTGGATTGATTAATAATAATAAAAAAAAAGAAAAATAAAAGTAAGTTAACAATGATAAAAAAAAAAGCAATATCCTGCATACGGTGTTTCTAGATCAAGGATTAATTGTCATTGGTTCCTAATTAATTATTCATAAGGGGGATGTTGTTTATTAGTTGAAATCTCTAACTAATACACAATTCACCTAAGAGACTATGATCGTTAATCCCCTAAGCATTTATTAATATAGGAATTAAAACTAAGATCTCAGCATTAAAAACCTATATCAATTATGTTCCATTTACAGAACCTAATTAAATCTAATTAGTTCCCCAAAAAATTTCCAAATCCTAAATCAATAAATCCTACAATCGTCAAGAACTATCAACCTAGAATTAACCCTAACCAATAACATGCAATCGCTATATTATTAATCACGGGTGGAACAAATCATGAATAAACATTAAGCACAAGACCTCAAATTAATCCCAATCTAGAGTTACCGCATGCAAGATATTAAGAAAACTATTCCTCCATGGGTGGAGGATAAAAACTCATAATAAATAAAGACAAGAAGAGAGTAGAAAATAACGGAGAATTAAAATAATAAAATCTGAAAAAAAAACGAAAGAAATTCGCAAATAATTGGGAGCTTGCATTGTCAATGCGAGCGCTCCAACAATCCTTGAATAACTAAGCACTAAGCACTACTAACATAAACCTAAAGTGCAATAAAATAAAAGGAAAAGTGCAGAAAATAAAAGTGGAGGCTAAGTATCAAGTTCTCTCGAAGTTGTTGAGAGAAGATATCTATTTGTAGAGGATTGGCACAAAGTGGGAGGAAATCCCGCAATTTCAGCACAACAGTTAGTAAAATCGCGATAACTTTGGCTATAGATATCGGATTGAGGTGATTCAAAATCTCCAATTAAAGCTAAGAGATAGATCTACAACTTTGTAGTTGAGGTCAAATCAAGATTCAATCTCCATCCTGGCGCAAAATCCATGGCAAAGTCAGCGTTAAAAATCCTCAGCAAATCTTTGACAAAATCTTTTTGAATTTGAATTTAATCTTGCATTTATTGGTCTCAATCTTCTCTTCAAATCTCTTCTTTAAAATTTATATCTTATCAACTCTCCTTCTAATTTATTTTCTGTAATAAAAATAGAAAACTAAAAAAGAACAAAAGAAATTTACACATTAAATTCTAAGATAAAAAATAGTGCTTTAAATTGCGTTTTTCTAAATTTCTCACAAAAGAGGATAATGTGCAAAACATATTAATTAAGCATTAAAATTACACATTTTTAGTATACAATGTTCAATTATAGAATAATAAAATAGGGTACAAAATCCACCTATCAATATTACCATGATATATTGTTCCCCTACGAACATACATACATATTTGCCATCATATATACAATAAAACCTATATAAACATAACCTACGTACACGGATGAGAACTGCTCATTTTGTAACATCCCGTTTTCCCCTTAGCGGAATTTCGCTAGATAATTGTTGAGATATTTATATTTTTGGTTAAATCAGTAGAATTAGGAACCCTTGGGATTAAGAATTGTCTGTAGAAATATTTCTGTTCATTTTCTTAAAATTCTGCAAACACCAGAACAAACCCTTTCTGTCATCTGAATACAAACGTGTGTTCAACGTATCCGTAAAAGGTACGGCTACACACAAGAATCCACAAATACCTCAAATGAACCTAGATTAATCTTTAGAAAAATTAGGAGATCACAAGGACGTGATCAGAATATTTTTAGAACAGTCATACGCGAGTACCGGAACCGAAAATGAGAAAAACCTGATCAAAATTGATCTGCCGGAGCCCGTAAATTTTCAGCCACAAAACCATCGAAGAAACACCAAAATACATGGCCAAGAATGCAGCCAAGTGTGGTCAAGAGTCAAAAGTCATGGTGAGTCATGAAAATGACATTTAGGAAAAAGACAAAATAAGGGCATTTTGGGAATTTTGCCCCCAAGGGCAAAATTGGAAAGTGATTTTCGTGGGTTTGCCTATAAATACCCCTCAAATCAGAAATTTTGGAGACAAATTAGAAAACCTTGCCAAAACTCTGTCCGATTACACAATCGACTGTTATTTGGTCAAACCAGAGACCTATACACTTCCTGCATCAAACCTAGACCCCATTCTTCAGAAATACCCTAACCTAGGCCCATAAAAAGCCCTCAAAATCCCTAGAGAAATCTTGGAAAAGTTCATCCCAAGAAGACTTAGGAGGCATCAAAGCAAGCTAGGAGTCTACAGGAACTACAAGACCCGTAAAATGTGGGTAAACCGTTCTAACCATTGTCTATGTGGTTTCATGATTAGATATATATGATGTTAGGATGTCTTTTATGTGAATTTGATCTATATATATGTGGTTGATGATTGTCTGGATCTGCTGGCGCAGTCTGTGATTTTGTTAGAATTTAGGAACGCCTAAGAAGGAAATAGGCATATGACATGATTTTAAAGGGAACTGTATGCTGAGATTTTTATCATGAAAAACTAATGTTATTTTTGGATTCTACACAAAATTTTGATTGGGTGTGTCAAGTTTTATAATTTTTGGAGTCCCCGATGAATTTCTCAGCAAACAAGCAGAAAACGAGATTTTTATGAAAAAGGGCAAAACGGGAATTTCACCTCTTGGGACTGTAAAAAAACTGGGTATGTTTTCAGAAAATATGGGTTTATAACTATAAAAAACCTTAAGGGCAAGTCTTGAGTCCATCGGGTTTTTGAGAACAAAAATTTCAAAGAAAACAGGGCGTTTACGGGAGAGAAATGGTAAGTTTGGAAAAAGGGGCAAAACTGGAATTTTGTGCAGTGGGGATCAGAATCTGAGTTTTTAGATATGAAAAATGATATTAGGACCATCAAAAACGTTGGGGTAAGGTCTTGGACCTCTCCGGTTTTTGATTACCTATTTCTGACAGAAAGTAGATACACGTTTTGTATTTATTGGAATAGCTGCTGGATATGTTTGTTTATGTCTAGAAAATCCTTGGGCATGAAGTATTGAGCTATGTATATTCTATGTGATATGCCTTATGTGACTATGTGAGTTTATGCATGCTTTGTGGTTTAAGGAATAAATGCTTGGATATGCTATGCTAGGTTTTAGCTAGTAAAAGTATGTTTCCTATGCTTATGAGAACATGATCATGGATGAATGTTATATGATTATATGATTATCACATGTGAACACTTTAAGAGGTATTTAATGATAGTTATTTTAAGAACATGATATGTGATGATTTGTATATGTTACATATGCCTTATCATGCATACTAAGATATGCATATGACAACATGACATGCCAAGATATGTGCATAAAAAGGATATGACATCATGCATATTAAGACTCGAATATGACATCAAGATATGACAAGATGTAACAACCCTACTTTTTCCCTTCAGTTAAAAGGCTATTTAGGGAAGAATTAAAAATACAAGAAGAAGGAAAAGGTGAAATAAAAATGAAATAAAATTCAAATATTAATTTTATGTCTGTAATATTAGTTAAAAATAATTCTTTGACGATCTTGTGACGTCCGGTGACGTTTGGATCGAAATTAGGGTTTCTTTTAATTTCCTCACGACTCACAAGAGTCTGTAAAATATATTAATATGAAATTAAATGCAAGAATATGTCAACTAAGAGTTAAATATTATCCAGGATAATTAATAGGTCACAACGGTGTGTCCGGAATATTTTTAGGAAGTCCGTACATAAATAATTAATGAACAAATATGACCTAAGACACACTAAGGGCAAAATAGGAATTATGAATGGCCAAGGGAGTAAGAAACACCCACGGCAGCCCTTCCCCCATGACAAACCCGAAAATACACATACAAAACATACACCAAAGTTATTCATTTGTTTCTTCTAAGTTTCCATCACCAAAGCTCCATAGCCATCAAAGTTCAACCATCCTTCTTTATTCTCATCATCATCAATCACTCTTAACTTCATCAAGAAGGTAAGCTAGCCTCAAGGTTAGGAGGTTCTCTTCAAGTGGAAGCCAAGCTCACAAGTTCCAAAACCCTAATCTTCCATAATCTAGGTTTTATGCTTTCTTGACAAAGGAACTTCAAGCAAGCTTCAAGTTCATCTTTTCCATCATTCTAATTCATTTCTAAGCACCTAAGGAAGACAATCAAGAGTAGTTGGTGAGTTTTCATCCCTTGGTGACAAGCCAAGCTTCCATAACCTATGTTGCTCTAATTATGTTAAGAATTTCATTTTAGGTCAAGGAGGCTTCAAACAAGCAAGCAAGGCTTGATTTCCTCTTCCTTCTAGCATCAACAAGTTCTTGAGGAAGTGGGTAACTCTAGTTCCTCACCTCTTTGATGGTGACTAATTGTTATGTGCTTGTATGTGTATGTATGTGAATTTTGAGTTTATGGACATAAATGCTAGAAATGATGTTAGGACTTAGGAAGATAATTCTGAAGGGTCTTGTGACCTGGATTAGATAGGATTATTGTGCTTGAATTATGTGTGAGACTCATGTAGGGTTCCATGGAAGCTAAGGGAAGAAAATGGAAAAGAAGAGCAATTCGGTTTTCAGCTCTCGCACAGGGGCCGCTGAGCGGAGTCTCAGGCGCCGCTGAGCGGGCTGAAGCCCACGTGGAAAGTGAAAAAGATATTTTTAATGTAAGGCGGTGGAGAAAATTCGAGAAAGTTTCAGCCGCTGAGCGATGAGGTCAGTAGCGCTGAGCGATACAACCTCTATCGCTGAGCGGAGGAGCTCAAACCGCTGAGCGAACATCAGTTTTCGCTGAGCGGCTTGAGACTAGAGAAAGCTGATGGCACCCTCTTGAGGCTCATAGTCTGGTATTTGATGCTGTAAAGATGAGTGATAGCTGAATTGTATGAACGTATATGCTGTATGTAATGAAAATGTACTGACCATGCATGTTACCTGTAATTTATGATAAAATCTGTAGCATCTCATGCATTCATGACACACCTAGTTAAAGACATGATAATTAACTCTGAGATAAGTAAAGATGCTGAAATGAACCATAGGGAAACCAGTATGCCATGCTGCAGGTACCATTAATGCTGCTGAAAAAGGGCCAATGCCCAATGCTGCTGAAAAAGGGCCAATGCCCAATGCTGCTGAAACAGGGCAAATGCCCAATGCTGAAATTGGCTATATGCCACATGCTGAACAGGCCGTGATCACGTGAGCCACTATGATCCCACTTCAGGAGGTCGAGGCATCCTGAATGTGGAAGCCCGCCACAGGTGGTGTCGAGATGGCATACCTGGAGGTGTGCGGTTACCACGCCTATGCATTGTCGAAAGGGGGCAAGCTTAGGTGGGGGTACAATATCCGCCCACTGTCGAGGGGTCCCGAGGGGGCACACGGCAGGTGGAAGCCCACCGCAGTAAGGTCCAGACAGTGTCGGCCTATACTGAGGGTGTGAGGTTATTCCGTCATACTAGTGTCAACAGAGGACATTACTATGGTGGGAATAACACCTATTCTGTTATGCTGTTATATTCTGTTATGCTGTTATATTCTGTTAGACATGTTATTCTGATAATTCTGTCATGTTTATGCTGCTGACTATGCTACATATATTCTGCTGATTCTGTTATGTTTACTTTGGATGACTATGTGATGCATACTCCGATGATTCTGTTATGCTGAATGTACTCTGATTATATGCTGTTATTCAGTTTGATTGGAATGTATGATCTGCTGTTATGCCGTACCGTCAAGAGCACGCTCGAGACGGTTTACACGAAATGTTAATCAGCACGAGAATGTAGTAAGCAAGAGTAGTTCCCATGTCACATATTAATGCAAATAAAGCCGTTCAGATAGGCCAGATAATAAATGGTAGGGACTTTAGTATGTATGTTCACTAGAGATCTCTGAGCGGCCTGAAGTCCGACATAATCTGATACGAGACTCAGGAACTAAAGTTATTTCCACTGAGAACCTACCGTTCTCATTCCCACTGTTTTATGACTTCAGGTACAGAAGATGATGAGTCCTATTTTGAGGATGCAGAGGAGCCGCCAGATGAGCCATGAGCGGCTATGACTGGATGAGCTTAGAGAGAGATAGTTGTTTAGTTTTGCCAAGGACATACTGAGTAGCATTCCAGTAGTCCTTGTATTTTGATGCTGTGTATTCTGGATTCTGTATGTGACACTTTGATCTATGTACATATTATGTATACCTTATACTATGTGACTTTGTATGGTGGACCCACTAGATGTATATTACAGATGCTAATTATGATAATGTTATCCGTCTTGTTATATTTGTTTTATTCCAACGCATGGCTCTATTTTAGTAGTAATGTGATGCAAGCAAAAGTTTAAAATGGGTCCTTATTTTCTTGAGCAACGACTATTTTCAAACGATAACTATGGACTAAGGTATTCCGACCAAGTAGACAACAACCTAGTGAGCTTTGTTTACTACGTATGGGTAAACAGTTAGCTAGGGTGTTTCACAAGACATGTGCATTAATAGGATACGACATCGTGATATGACAAGATATGTGCATTAAAAGGATACGACATCATGATATGACAAGACATGTAAATTAAAGGATATGACATCATGCATATTGAGACACGAATATGACATCATGACATGACAAGAGATGTGCATTAAAAGGATACGGCATCATATTAAGATATGGATACGACATCATGATACGGCAAGTGGATTTCCTCAGGCATTCTATATGCCCTACATGTTTATGATACGTACATGAAACATGAATATGATATGATATGATACGTGAACATGAAGATATGTGTATGTGCTGCTGATATGCCTATATGATACGTGAACATGATAATATGTGATTTAACTGTATATAAGTGGATGCAAGCCGAAGCTTATAATAAAAATGGGCATGGTTATAAGTGGACGTAAGCTGAAGCTTATAAGCAGAGTAGTTCTTAGAAAAGGAAGGCTTTGAGATGGTACATGACCTAAAGGTTAGAATAGATAACGATTGACATAGATAAGGAAAGATAGGATCCCTCAGTCACCTAGTAATCATAGGTAACTGCTCAAGCTTAGGATGGATATTAATAACTAGTAGGTATGTAATATAACTGTGACACTTAGAGACCCCTAAGCGGCGGAATCATAATTGAGAGTAAAACGATCAGCGATGACAAAGGTTTTCCCACTGCGAACGCAGAGTTCTCACACTCATTCCTTTATGGTTCTAGGTGAGCAAGGCAGAACTTCAGCTTGATGTACGCAGCGGCGGCCTTGAAGACGATGAATCAAGGAATATGATAGCAAGAATTAGGCTAAGGATGTTACAATCCTTGTATTGTGCTTCTATGTAAATGTTTGTGATTATATGCTATGGACCACTTGCCTGCTTATTGTTTGTCGTTGTTATATTATAGCAGTTACTAGAATAGTATCAAGTTTTAATGCTTGCATTATAAATTTTATCTGGCGCGCACGGCTCATATTTTCTAACATATGTATAGAAAGAAAAAGTTTCAAAATGGTCCATATTTTCTAAGTAAGAAATATTTTCAAAGCTAAAGTAGGGGCTAAAAGTAACCCTAACCAAAGCAGATAACAACCTAGTGAGCATTATTTACGACGTACGGGTAAATAGTTAGCTAGGGTGTTACACATTTCGTGTACAGCACACATCTACAACTACAAACACTGATGGGGTCCTGCTGCGGCTACTCGTCGGAGTCCTCCTCTCGCTCCGCGGGGTCCTCCTCTCCTGCCACCTCATCCTCACTGGAGAGCTCAGTCACAGCGGTGAAGTCACGAGTGTGAATCTCCATGGTAGCATTGGAAGTAACCTCTTCCTAGTGGTGGTACGTCGTCCTCGTCTCCGGTCAGGCGGTGTAGACGGCTCCAGATCTGCAACGGGCTCAGGCTCGGGCACTGGCCGCAGCGGAGGAAGATCATCCTCTACGTTAACATGGATGGGGTAGCGGCTACTACTCCCAGGACACTCATCGATCCAGATGGGACGCATGGGGGAGGATCTGGGCCCTCGACGTCTACGTCTGGACTGCTCTGAAGTCTCTCGTGGCATGTTAGCAAGGGCAAAAGTACTGGTCTCAAGCAAATTGTAGGTGTTGTAGTTGCATTATCGGGAGCGAGTAAACAACCATACATCCTTTGCAGGCGGAGAACCCATCCCTGCAAGTCTGGATTCGTACACGAGTGGGGATAAAAACAACTTCGTTCTTAGTGGAAACTCGGCGTGGCTTCTATAGTTCAATTACTCGGGCAGAGTCCAGGCCACTCAGGAAAACCTCTACGTGTCATACATACTAAACTCCTATCAGTTATTATCTTATACCTACATCCTGAGCAGCTTTACCTAAGTTACTAGGTGATAGGGTTACTACTCTTGTTATTACCTAGGCTTCGTGCTCATTAACTGTACGTTGCTACTACAGACATACTATTCGTCTTGGGCCATTCCCTTGACGATACATAATGCATGAACAGATATATATACAATGCATAAGCAGATATACATACATACATATTCTCATACATTCAATCTCTTAATCATACATGAGGGAATTTGGGAATCTCTTAATCATTCAATCTCTTAATCATTCTATAGTGCATGAGGGAATCTGGGAATCTCTTACGCATACCGGCTCACTCGGGTTAGCGTTCTTCTTCTTAGTCCTTCCACCCATGTAACCGTGGCCTAGGTTACAACCTCCTTCTATTCCCTATCATGATGACCCGGCAGCGCTCTAACCGGAGTGGTAGCTAACCACGTTAGGCTCATAGGAGGTAAATCATCAACATGATAGGTATCACCACCCCCCTTACCGGTAAGGATGGCGAGGGACCGGACCTTTGGCGCGATCAGGCGTGGACACGTTTCTCTTTACTTTAGTCTTAGTTCTTTACTTTGGGGTCCCCCTTTCTTTCTTACGAGACTTGTCCTACTCTCTTTACTTTCATAATCAGGTCTCTCTACCTACGTTGCTCTTACCAATCCAGCATGCAGAATTGGTGAGGGGCGTGTCTGTAAGACGTGCCAAGAAAATGGGATCTTCCTAGTCATATATCTATTGACTCTGACTAAGGCCGTCCAAATCCTTGGTGATTGGGGCCGTAGTTATCTGCTTTATTTCCTAGGGTTCAATTATGCACCTTTAAATTTACGTGATTACCTCTAGTGATCTAGGGTCGTCCTGACTCCTATGACGGCCATTCCTCATGATGCATGCTCTTGTTTCATAAAAGTACACATAACTATGCATGATGGATCCCATAGAACCTTTAAAAACACAACTTTTTAGTGAGCATTCGAATGAATAGGGTCTTAGTATTCAATTGATTCTTTCATTCGATTGCAGAGAATTCAATCGATTAAAATCCTTCGCAGGCTTTCATTCGATTGAAACCTCATTCACTCGATTGAAATCCAAGAGCTTTCATTCGAATCCCTTGGGAATTCAATCGATTGCCACAGTGTAAAATCGCCTCCCGAGAGCAACTTCTCCCAAGGGTTTTCTCACCGTAACATTTTCGTTTCTACAGTGATCCAATCAGTACAGTTATGGTTTCCAAACATCAAAATCATCAAAATCTAACCTTCATAACTTATTCTCTACAGTTTGTGTAAAATAGTTTTTCATTCAAATACACAAAAACACATATTTACAGTCATAAAATAAACCACATAGACAGTGGGCTTAGAGTTACCCACATCCGATGGAGATTCCGGTCGAATGCCCTCGACGCTGGCCGCGTCCTGGTTACAGCGGCGTTCTCCGACGATTTTTCCGAGACTTTGTCAAGAATTCGAGATGTATCCGGGCGGGACTGGTGTTTGTGAAAAGTTACGTAAACTTTTCTGAAACCCTAAGTGGCTATTTATAGCCTTTCTATTTTGCTTTTTCCTTTTTCTTTTTCCTTTTCCTTTTTCCTTTTTCCTTTCTTTTCTTATTTTTGCTATTATTTAATATTTACTAAGGTAAATATCTCCTGAGGGAGATGAATCCCTTCCAGGGCCGGTTTCGGTCCCGTTTGATCGCGTTTTGTTCAATATCTCACGCACCGGTTGCCCAAAAAATATTTCGAGCATACCGTCATGATCCATTGATTTTTCCCTTCGATCAGGGAGCTACCACTCAGGGATTTTTTACCGTCTTACCGCGTCCAAAATTCCACGAGTACTTTCCGGTATCCGAAATGAATTTCGTTCAAGTCGAAACTCGTTCTTGTACCCCCGAAAAATTTCCTAGACAACAAAACTTAATCCTGGCCACTAATCCGAAGAGTTTACAAGTTCAATTCTCCTCTCTTAATTTTTGCAACGTCTTCTGATTGCTCCCGACAGCATAACCAACGGGTTTTTCGTATGCGGGAGAATCGGGCTGTTACATTCCACCCCCTTACTGAAATTTTGTCCTGAAATTTGAGCTTTGTTAGGTTTTTCTAGGCCATGTTGGGGAAAATTAGGATCTCGGGATGCCCTGGGTGCGCATACTTGCTTGGGCCCTTCGGAAACTGATTAAGGACATAAAAACCTCATCCAAAGGGCTTCATTTGAATCCCCCATGGTCATTCACTCGAATGATTTGCAGAGTTCTTGAGTCAATCGAATGCCGCATTCGAATGCGCCCCGCATTCGATTGAAACTTGAATTGCATTCGAATGAACTGCGACCCGAAGTTGTTTTAAACGCTTCTCTCTTCTTCTTCTCTCACTTTCACCCTTCTCCTTTCCTTACAACCGAAACCCTAGCAGAGCTCGAATCAATTTTCCCCTCTTCCCACTTTTGTTTCTTGGATTTTCTTACTTCCCCTCTTGTGCCCTAGCTTTTACCTTTCCTTCTTCCTCCCTATTCTCCTAAATTTTCTCCTCTCTTAGCTCCCTGCCGCGAGTTCCCCTTCTCCTCTTTCTCAAAATCTAAAACCACAGCTCCCACCACCATGAGCCAATGTTTCGGCCTTCCCTCGAGGTCCAAGAACCCTGAACCCCCTCATCCACGTGACATTCCCCATTGGTTCTCTACTGACGCACAATGGCGGAACTTCGAGGCTAACTTCAAGGAGCGGGCGGTTATGGAACCTAAGATTCTCGACCGGGCTACCTTCAAGGAGGCGTCGGAGGACATTTTGACCTTCCTTGACTCGGCCGATCTCCTGGGGTTTTTGAGTTTCAACCACCCCAAGTATCCGCATATAGTCCGTGTCTTTTATAGCAATATGCGGATCGTGGACGATGTGCTCACGTCGGAAGTATGCGACGTTCTGATAGAGCTATCCTTGGACCAATTCGGGACCGTTTTGGAGCTTTTGGCGACGGGGAATAATCTCGCCTCAAGCTTATCGGAGTGGGCTTTCAACTCGGTCGGCATTCCGTTCGGGGAGGACATGGCTCTAGGCGTCATCGGCCATTCGGGCCTCAAGAGTGCCAAGAATAGGCCTCAAGTAAGTGGCTTGCCAGTGGAGCGGAGGATCTATCACTACCTCCTCACTCACACACTCGTTCTGCGGAACGGGAACCATGCGGTGATGACTCGGGACGACTGCTTGGTGATGTGGGCCTTGGTCGAGCATCACGAGATCAATTGGGCCCTTTATGTCATGCAGCGCATGGGCCAAGCGAGGATTCGGGGTAACGCACTTCCCTACGGCGTGCAAATCACAGAGATCCTCCAGTATTTCCAGGTCCCTCTTGCAGGTACATCAACTTTCAGCTTCTCTTTTGTGCCTTTTTATTTCCGTATTAATTGCTTATGGTACTGTACTAACTGAGGCCCTTGTATGTCTGTCCTTACTTGCAGATGAACTGAAGTGGTCTCCTAAGGTCACCTAGAAGGTGGACTTTGGCTGTCTCGCCAAAATTCACATCTCGCTGACTGACGACAATCAGTTGGCCTACGATGTGCCTCCGGACAGTCGAGCAAGAAAAAGGGCTGCTCCTTCCTCGCCTCCGGACAGTCGAGCAAGAAAAAGGGCTGACCCGGCAGTTGCTGCATCTACCTCCGCGGAGCCTGCACTTGCACTTGGCCTCTCGTAGTCCCAGATGGACCTGCTGATGAGTCGCCTCAATGCTCTGAGCGTGGACATGTCCTGCCTCGACTGCCTCGAACAGCTGGTGATGCAGACATATCGTAACGTGCTCTAGTTGGGCCAAGACCTAGGGACGGTCTATGCTCACTTGGGTTGGATGCGACCCGGAGGTCCCACCAGAGGTGCCTCGGCCTCTGGCCCTGCTCCGGCTGCTATGGATGAGGATCCGGCACCTGACACTGAGGAGGCGGAGTAGGTCCCTTGGGGTTTATTAGGGTTAGGTAGTTTAGAATTATGTATAGGTTAACCGTTAAACATTTTGTAAGTACTATAGGGTCGGGCATTTTGGGGATTTTAGTGTAACGGATCCGGGTGGCTCCTATCTTATGTAACTTGGCGGGTAATTATGAATATAATTACTATTTTATCTTTCCTAACCTTAATTTTAATGAATGTTGGTTAAAAGAGCCTTTTACAGTTCATTTATGCATCTTAAGGGCATTTTCATCCATAATTGCCAATTTAAGGTTTCGGACAAATTCTTATCCCCCCTTGACACCTAAGGATAGTAACTAGGAAGAGAAAGAGGGAATTCAGATCATAGTTGGCAAAATAAGGGGGAAAATGCAAGGTTATGAGGCCATTTCCATCAATTTGAGATGTAAGGGTAAAATGGTCATTTTGGGGGCAGCAGCTCCCGGCTAGACCTCGGTTGGTCCCTATATATATACCTATTGAGAGTGGAATGGGGGCCACATGGTTAAGTTTGATCAAGCTTGCGAAAATTGCACTCGTGCATAGGCTTTTGCCTTATTACGGGGTTTTACGGGGCGTATGCAAACGGATCAGCCATATTGGCTTGGGGTCAGGTCCAAAACCATGCCTGCACCAAGGCAAACACTAGTTGGCAAAGTGGAGATTGGAGTTTCGACCAAAATCACCGTTGAACGGGTCAAAATATAATAGGCGAACTTTCCTATCACAGGGTAAATTCGAGCAATTGGAGGGGTTTACCGTCGGGCTCTTTGGATTTCAATCCCCCTCAACTATTTGGACTGGGTTAGGGAGGCATCGGGGTGCCACAGAATGTAGAAATGTAAAGTGCATTGCAATTTGGGCAATTTTGCTGAAGTCAGTCGAATGCACCCTCTTCCTGCATTCGAATGCGCCTCAATTCGTGAAGCATTCGAATGATGCATTTGAGTGAATCCTGAAATTTGTCTCTAAGTGTTTGGACACCCTTTCCCTCTAGTTCCTGGCTACCTTCTCCCCCTAGGGGTCCTTAATTACTCTCCCTTCCTAGCTTCTCATCATCATGTTGGCCTGCCGGCCTGACTCGGGCCATCCAATGGTCTGGTACATATCCTACTCGTCGCGTCTTTGCTCCTTTGGTAACCCTGAAAAACCTAATAGCATAAGCGACATCGTGTGTCATCTCTTCCGGGCGACAAGGCTGTCTCAATGACACCCACGAACCCTGAGGTGATCAGCCTCAAAGGAACCGATGTTCACTGATTCAGCGCATCTCAGCTCATCGAGCGTGCACTGAATTCATGCCCGAAAGCATAGTCCGGCTCAGTCCTCAGGCTCCGTTGGACCAAACTGCTCTAATACCAAATGAAACACCCAAGCTAGTTGGCCTATGCTTAAGTCATAGACTTCCCAGCTAGGTGGTGCTCTTCTGGTGCTGCGAACTGTTATGGTTCTATATCTTGCTTTGAAATTAGGGTTTACAAAATATGGGCCAATTAAAAAAACTTCTTTCAGTTATACTAGGAAAAATAAAGAGCCATACGCATCATACACCGCATAAGAGTATCATAAAAAGGTAAGAGAAACACGAGTACGTACCTGGCGCAAGGCGAGTACCTGAAGAAAGTACACATACGGCCCAAAGTTACACACACATAATTATGCATTGATATTACCATGATATATTGTTCCCCTACGAACATACATACATATTTGCCATCATATATACAATAAAACCTATATAAACATAACCTATGTACATGGATGAGAACTGCTCATTTCGTGTACGGTACACATCTACGGCTACAAACACTGACGGGGTCCTACTGCGGCTACTCGTCGGAGTCCTCCTCTCGCTCCATAGGGTCCTCCTCTCCCACCGCCTCATCCTCTCTAGAGAGGTCAGTTACCGCAGTGAAGTCGCGAGGTGCAAATCTGCGTGGTAGCACTGGAAGTACCCTCTTCCTAGCAGTGGTACGTCGTCCTCGTCTCTGGTTGAGCGGTGTAGACGGCTCCAGATCTGCAACGGGCTCAGGCTCGGGCACTGGCCGCGGCGGAGGAAGATCATCCTCTCCGTTAACATGGATGGGGTCGCAGCTACTACTCCCGGGACGCTCACCGATCCAGATGGGACGCATGGGGGAGGATTCGGGCCCTCGAAGTCTACGTCTGGACTGCTCCGAAGTATCTCCTGGCACGTTAGCAGGGGCGAAAGTACTGGTCTCAAGCAAAGTGTAGGCGCGGCAGTTGCGTTGTCGGGAGCGAGTAAACAACCATACATCCTTTGCAGGCGGAGAACCCATCCTTGCAAGTCTGGATTCGTACACGAATAGGGATAAGAACGACTTCGTTCTTAGTGGAAACTCAGAGTGGCTTCTATAGTTCAATTACTCAGGCAAAGTCCAGACCACTCAGGGGTTTTCTGACCGTAACATTTTCGTTTCTATAGTGATCCAATCAGTACAGTTATGGTTTCCAAACATCAAAATCATCAAAATCTAACCTTCATAACTTATTCTCTATAGTTTGTGCAAAATTGTTTTTCATTCAAATACACAAAAACACATATATACAGTCATAAAATAAACCACATAGACAATGGGCTTAGAGTTACCCACATCTGATGGAGATTCCGGTCGAATGCCCTTGACGCTGGCCGCATCCTGGTTACAACGGCATGCTCCGACGATTTTTTTGAGACTTTGTCAAGAATCCGAGATGTATCCGGACGGGACTGGTGTTTGTGAAAAAAAAAGAAAAGTTACGTAAACTTTTCTGAAACCCGAAGTGGCTATTTATAGCCTTTCTATTTCGCTTTTTCCCTTTTTCTCTTTCCTTTTTCCTTTCTTTTCTTATTTTTGTTATTATTTAATATTTACTGAGATAAATATCTCCTGAGGGAGATAAATCCCCTCTAGGGCCGGTTTCGGTCCCGTTTGATCGCGTTTTGTTCAATATCTCACACACCGGTTGCCCGAAAAATATTTCGAGCATACCGTCGTGATCCATTGATTTTTCCCCTCTATCAGGGAGCTACCACTCAGGGATTTTTGACCGTTTTACCGCGTCCAAAATTCCACGAGTACTTTCCGGTATCCGAAACGAGTTCCGTTCGAGTCGAAACTCGTTCGAGTACCCCCGAAAAATTTTCTGGACAACAAAACTTAATCCTGGCCGCTAATCCGGAGAGTTTACAGGTTCAATTCTCCATTCTTAATTTCCGCAACGTCTTCCGATTGCTCCCGACAGCATAACCAACGGGTTTTCCATACGCGGGAGAATCGGGTTGTTACACTTTGTATAAGGGTAGTCGAAAAATATCCCAATAACCCCATCATGATCTACGAATTTTTCTAATGAGGAATTTAAGTTCATCCAAGGTATTTGTAAATTTATTTTCCATAAAAGTGTTCTTTGCAGACACATTTGATGCACAATTAAATTTCGGTGACAAAAAGTAATAAATCTGGTGTCTGCAAAAATTCGCGAAATCGCAAACTATTACCTTTACGGATGTTTTTGGCACAAGAATTTATGTTTCTACATTTTTAACCTAGGTTGGGAGCTTGTATATGTATTTTTGGAGGCGAGGCTTTTACTAGGAAAAAAGCGAACTGTTACACTTAATAATATTACGTATAAAATTATAATGAAAGACATGAAATGTAATTCTCAACAAGTATGTTTGGATTAAAAAGTATTCTTTATATGTGAAATTTATTTAAAACATAATTATTTCATTTTCTTTATTTTTATTAGAAATAATTCAATTATTACATATTTAATAAAAAAATAATTTAAACAAACGCACCTATAATCCGTCCTTATGCCTTATCAGGGTTTATACATCAAGCATGCCAAATGAGCCCTAAAAGATGAACGAGTTTGGCTTAAATGGAGTTAATTTTCCTATGCTATACAATCTTTTTGTATTCAGATGAATCATAAAATTGAATTTAAATACGAATATTCGTAAATCACAAACACCTGCAAGTTGTGACAAACAATTTATGTACACTAGCAAAAGCAAAAAATTAAAGCAACAAGTCTTCGGTGTTAAAACCCCAATGTCCTCAATAACGAGCACCATCCAGCAAAGGCCCTTCCATAAAACAAATTCCCAGACCTGGAGTGCATGATAAGATTGATGACACTGCCTTCAAAAAGAATGCCATTTGATTCTCCATAGCCATAGGAAAGTGAATCAGAGTGACAGCGAAAAATATCACTAAAAGATTATCTCCTTAATTATCAAGAGAACAAGCATGATAAAGCACATTACAACAAGCACCGATGCACACATCACCATTCCTCCTTTTTTCTGCGTTCTCTCTGCCTGCAATTACATTTTAAGATGAAGATGTGTCACCTAACAAATTCCAAAAGAACGAGACAAGTCTCAACTCTTTTTATGCATGTTAAGAGGGAAAGAGTAAACAACCTTCTGCAACTGCTTAAAGCCTTCCTCAACCGATGTTACTGCATTTTGAATGTTGTAGTCAATTCTATCCACAATTGTTCCCTGCACGATTATCAGATTCCTCAATCAACCTGCTTTATTCGATGAATCAATCTAACACAGGGCAGGGCATATACCTGGTCTATCACGAGGACAGAGATTAATTTTTAAAGAAATTAAAAAGGGCATTTTGGTAAATAAACCTAGGGGCAAAAAGGTAATTTTATGGGCAGAAAAATTGGGAAAAATTCATAACCTAGAGGAAACTCTGTCCGTTTGCCCCGAGACTCTGCAGAAACTCCGCCGGAAAGCTTGGATCGCGCCCTATGAAACACCCTAACTAGTAGGCCTATGCTTAAGTCATAGACTTTCCGGCTAGGTGGTTCTCCTCTGGTGCTGCGAACCATTATGATTCTATATCCTGGTTTGAAATTAGGGTTTTTATAAAATAACGGGCCAATTTAAAACTTCTTTTCATTGTACTACGAAAATATCGAGCCATACGCATCATACATCGCATAAGTATATCATAAAAGAAAGTAAAGGAAGCACGAGTACATACCTGGCGTACGGCGAATACCCGAAGAAAATACATGTACGGCCCACACATAACACACACATAATTATACATTTATACAAGAAGGAGCACAATTGTCCTATCACGGACATACATGTTCTACATCAGTTTATATACAATGATACATATACACAATACTACTGGTAAACTAAACCTACGCGCACGGATGAGTACTACTCATTGTGTGTGCGATACAAACCTAACATCCGTCTCTCGGTCGGCAGTGAAAGGGCTCTCCTGCAGCTACTCATCGGAATCCTCCTTTAGCCCGGCGGGATCTATCTCGTCCTCGCTGGAAACGTCAGTCACGTCGGTGAACTCACGGGGTGCACACCTGCGTGGTCGCAGTAGGAGAACACTCTTGTGGGCGGTAGTGCGTATACCTCATCCTCGGACTGGCGGTGTGGCTAGCTCTGGTCTGTCTCTAGCTCAGGCCTCTGGGGTGGCTCTGGTCTCGGTAGCGGAGGTGCATCCTCTCCGTCAACGTGAATCGGGTCGCGAGAGCTGCTACCTGGGCGCTCATCTATCCAGATAGGACGCATGGGCGATGACCCTGGCCCTGGAAGTCTATGGCGTGCCTGCTCTGAACTCTCTCCTGAGAAGTTCGTAGGGGCGAACGTGTTGGTCTCCAATAAGGTATAGGTCCGATAGTTGCGCTGTCGAGAGCGCGTAAACAGCCAGACATCTTTGGGCGGCGGTGAAGACATGCTGGTCAGCTGGAGCCATACACGAGTGGGGATAAGAACGACTGCGTTCTTAGTGGAAACTTTACGTGGCTACTATAGTTCAATTACTCGGACATTCTCCAGCCACTCAGGGAAACCTCTACGTTTCATGCAGTACTAAATCCTACCAGTTATTATCTTGTACCTACAACCTGAGCAGCTTTATCTATTTTATTAGGTGACTAGGTTTCTAATCTTGTCATTACTTAGGCTCCGTGCTCATTAACATGTCGTTACTGCTAAGGACATAGTAGTCGTCTTGGGTCACTCCCTTGACGATACATAATGCATAAACATATATCAATACATACATACATACTTGCATATATACTGGCATGCATACATACATTCATTCATATTCTCATACATTCAATCTCTTAATCATACGTATGACTATATAGTGCATGAGGGAGTCTGGGAAATC
>QANU01100287.1:8390-22397 GCA_003254905.1 Nissolia schottii | reverse complement strand
GTCTCGGCCTCCTCTATTTATAGGCAAAATTTGGGGTTTGTCGCTCAGCGGTTTTGGTTCCTTTGCTGAGTGATAAATACTTAATCGCTGGGCGACAGCGCTTTATCGCTGAGCGATCGTACTTGTACGCATCTTCATTAAATGCTTGGCAGCTTTTTGCAGGGCGGCGTTGACGTGGCACTCTGTGATTGGCTGGTTCTAGTTGGCTCCGGCTGGCTTAATGATGGCGCCGGTGCAAGTGGCTTGCCGACTTAAGCTCGCTGAGCGATACAGGTATCATCGCTGAGCGATTCGTCTCTAGGCGCTGAGCGATTAAGGTTCCTCACTGAGCGATGCCTTCGTCCAGAATCTTCTTTTTAAGCTCTTTTCCAATTCTGCCCTTTTCTTCCCTTCTTCATGGGATTATTCTTCAATAAATTATGCTTGCATCCTTTTATCAAAACATATTTAAAACCTACAAAACATAAAGGTTTAATTAGATAATTCTTTAAAATATGTGAGAATAAGTGCCATTTTGAATGATGAAAATTGTGTAAATTGGGCACTTATCAGCCGCCTGCAAGCCGCAACAGCATTAATTGAAGCCGCGTAAGCCACCATTTTTGACCTAACCGCTCAGCGCCGGTACCCTATCCGCTGAGCGGTCCCCCCAAAATTTGCCTATAAATAGAGGGGGGCCGAGGCAAATAAAACCATCCTTCATCCCACCTCCTTTACCACTATTTTCGCCCATTCTCTTCCATTTCCTATACTTCCTTAAGCTAGGGTTAGGTAGGAAATTAGGGTTTAGAAGCTTTCCTTAACGGAAGTGCTGCCGGATTGTCAATGGTTGTGAACCGTGGTGGACGTGTGGAGGCATTTCACCACTCTTCTCAACCAACCATTGCTCTAAACCTCTGTAAGTTGTAATCTATCCATGACAATGGATAGCTAACTTCTTCTTTGTTGGGATTTGATGCGTTGTATTGCTTTAATGTATCTGTCTTGACTCATGAGTATGATTCTATGATGTTCTATGATTTTTATGATTGATCTTGCACCTAACGCTAATTTTGTTTAGTGCTTTGATTCTTAACTTGAGACTTATTTGTTTAAGTGAAAACTATCCTAAGTAAGTTACTAACCAAGTTAAGTTCAATCTTGCTATTCTTAAAGTTTGAGTTAACGTATAAATGTTGCGGACGTAAGTTACCATCATTTAAATCTGACCTAGATCAATTCATTTAGTTCTTAACCGCCATAACTGGAAACCAAGAACTAATCGCTTAAACACCTGTATTACGTCAAGGTACTTTGTTAAATTTGTGCAAGGAAATTGGCAATCTAATAAAGGAACTTATGATCTTAACATGCTCAAATGAGATGATTAAGTTAAGAACTGATGGCGGTAAAATCGAACGAACTCATAGATCATATTAATTGAATTATTGGTTACATTAAAAGTAATGTTACAATTCAAATCCCAACATCTTTCTCTACCTGCCTAAACTTAAGTTTATCATCGTTTTATATTTTATTCTATTTACAAATCATTTCTTTGACAAATTTACTTTAACAAACCAAATCGCTTCTTATAAAGCTTAACATAGTATCAATCAAAGATCATTGTTTTAATCACAATCTCTGTGGATACGATAATACCCGACTTTACTGCAATTGGATCCCTCGAGGATCTGAAAGCTTTCAAAAGGATATTTTAAATTAACGAGAGTACAAACCCATTGCGAAAAAAGCTTTCATCATGTACCCGCAGTTGGTCCACGTGTTTTACAGTAACATGCGGATCAACGATAACGTGCTGACGACCGAGGTTTGTGACGTCCTAATCAAGATGACCCTGGAGCAGTTCGCGTCGATTCTCGAGATACCGGCTACCAGACGCGACTGTCCTCCAGTTTATCCGAGTGAGAATTCACCTCCGTCGGGGTCCCATTCGGCGAGGATTTAGCTCTGGACACCATCGGCCACTCCGGTGTCAAGAGCTCTAAGAATCGGTTGCAGGTCAGCGGTCTCCCTGTAGATCAGTGATAAGTGCCTAATTTATACAATTTTGACATATCAAAAGGGCACTTATCTGCAAACTTTTTAAACAATTTATCTAATTAATTCCCCATATTTTGTAGGATATTAAATATATTTTGAAGATGGATGCAAGCATAATTTATGAAGAATAATCCCATGAAGAATGGAAGGAAAGGGCAGAATTGGAAAAGAGCTTAAAGAGAAGAATCTGGACGAGGCACCGCTCAGCGAGGAACCACACATCGCTCAGCGCTAAAGAGTAAGTTGCTCAGCGGTACAACACTTATCACTCAACGAACTTAATTTGGCAAGCAACTTGCACCGGCGCAATCATCGCGCCAGCTGGGGCCAGCCTGGCGACACCTCACCACGTCAGCGCCGCCCCTGCAAAAGTCTGCCGGAGCATTTATTATGACAGCCTGTAGCCGCCTCTGCTCTGCAAACCACTCAGCGGAAGGACCCTAGCCGCTCAGTGGGTGTACTTAAATAGCTCAGCGATGGCACCCAGGCCGCTGAGCGGACTTGGTAAGAAAGCATAGAGAAAAAGGGATAGGAGCCGTTCTGCACAGCAGTTAGTAAAATCGCGATATCTTGAGCTACAGATGTCCGATTGAGGTGGTTCAAATTGCTACTTAAAGCTAAGAAAAAGATATAAAACTTTGTAGTTGGGATCGTTTTAAGATTAAGGTCGTTGAGCGATATTATCCCATCGCTGAGCGATACCACTGAACCTTCCCGAAACCGACTTTAAAGTCGGCAGCCGCCATCAACCATCGCTGAGCGACCCCTACAAATCGCTGAGTGAAAATGGACAATGTTGGCCTATAAATAGAGGCCGAGGCACTCTTCAAGAGCACATATTCTCCCCTCCATAGTTCATTCTTTCTACATTTCTTTTGTACTTCAAAGCCTAGTTTAGATTAGGAACAAAGAGGAGGCCTGTGAAGGAGCCGGGAGATCAAGGAAGCTCGGCGAAGCCATGGCCATGATAGCGTGAGTACGTGTCATGGTAAGTGTCTAGACCTTGCCTCCGAGATACTCTCGTAAGATGGATTCCTAATCCTCTTTTTGTTGGGATTTTGGTCATTATTGTAGTTGCCTGTATCCATGTAACTATTGCATATGAATCTATTTATTTCTAATGATTAGCTTGAATGGTTTTATGCTTAATGCTAGTTCTTGTTTAGTGTTTTAATCTTGGCTTGAGACTTAGTTGTATGAACGAGAGTTATATTAATTAAGTTGTAAACCAAGTTAAGATTAATCTGCTATGCTAAACTAGATTCGAGACTTGAACGTTGTGAACGAATAATTGCAACCATTAAAGTCGGATCTAAATCATTACATCTAACCTTGTTGCAAGACTAGAAGTTAGCCGCTTAACATCTAAATTAATCCTGGCGTACTTTGTTAAGCTTGTATACGAAAGTAACAGTTTAATAAAGGAAACTTGTAATCTTTGCATATGCGAAAGCTATGTAAGAGATAAGATCTGATGGCGGGCAATCAATGAAATAATAGTTCTATGTAATAAGTAACTGGATGCACAAAACTATGATATGATTAAAATTCCCAACAAGCTCCGGAACTACCTCTGATTTGTTTCCTATTTACTTTTTATGTCATTTATTTACTTATTTATTTAACTATCAAATTATCAAATCCTTCACTTTATTGTTTAATTAAATGAACTCAAGAATGATATTTTACAACTCCCTGTGGGATCGACCATACCCTATACTGCAAACGGATTCCTTTGGAATCTGAAAGCCGTAAAGTAGGTATGTATATATAAATTTAATTTGAACGACAAAAGCGCATAGAAGCTTTCAGCGAGCTTGGCATGGTTGTGACAAAACCTAAGCTGTGTCAAGATTCGAGAAAGTGGTTAAAAAGGCTTTCATCAATCAGCGCATCTACCACTACCTGGTGACCCATACCCTCGTCCCAAGGAATGGAAACCATTCCGTGATGACGAGGGATGACTGCCTGGTGCGCTGGGCCTTGGCAGAAGGCCACGAGCTCAACTGGGCCCTGCTCGTGATGCAGCGCATGGCCCAAGCGCGGATTCAGGGCAACGCACTTCCTTACGCCGTGCAGATCACAGAGCTGCTCCACCATTTTTAGGTCCCTCTCGTAGGTATAAACTTCGCTCTTTCTCTTTCCTTTATGTCATTTTAACTTTAACCGGTTATGCTTTTACTAATCGAGGTTTCTGTTGGTTTTCCTTATTTTGTAGCAGAGCAGAAATGGTCGCCTAAGGTCACCGGAAGGTCGACTACGGCTGCTTGGCGAAAATGCACATGTATGAAATTTTGCCTTATTGCATGGCATTTATGGGTCATTGGTGGACGTAGAGGCCGTAACGGCTCGTGGTCAGGTCTAGAACCCTGCCTGCACCAAAACAGTGTTATTGGTGAAGTTGGATTCGAGAATTTGATAAAAATCAACCTTGAACGGGGAAAAAGATCATAACAAACAAGCTCATTCCATGGGAGGGTAAAATCGAGAAATCGGAGGAGTTTATCTCGGCGCCCATCGGCTTGCAACCCCAAATAGGGTATGGAACTAAGGTAGGAAGGCTCTGGGATATAATGGAACACAGAATGCAAAATGCATTTCGATTTGGACAATTTTGCTGTTGTCATTCGAATGAGCTTTAGGTCTGCATTCGAATGAACCTAATTCGTGTAGCATTCGAATGAGTCCTGAAATATTTTTCCTTAAGTGTTTTCAATATTCCTCCTTCCTGGCTCCCTGCTCCTTTCTCCCCTCAGAGACTCATATACACCTCTCCCTTGCTTTCCTCACCCTTGCAGCCCTCTGGCTTACCTCGGGCTACCTGGCGGCCCAATTGATACCACCTTCATCACGTTCCCAGGGTTTCGCTGGTCCGTCGCTTCTCGCGACCCTTCGAAAAACCTACAAAACCCTCAACCATGAGCAACACCGTGCCCCATCTCTACCGAGCGACATGGCTGTCCACTGACACCTGCGAACTGTGAGGTGATCAGCCTCAAAGGAACCGATGCTTACTGGTCCGACACACCTCAACTCGTCGAGCGTGCACCTAATTCATGCCCGAAAGCATAGTGCGACTCAGTCCTCAGGCTCCATTGGACCAAACTACTTTGATACCAACTGCAACACCCTAGCTAGTTGGCCTATGCTTAAGTCATAGGCTATCCCGGCTAGGTGGTTGGCCTCTGGTGCTGTGAACTATTACTGTTCTATGTTTACTTACTCAAATTAGGGTTATAGAAAATACGGACCATTTTGAAATTTCCTTTGCAAGTACGGATATCTAAAAAGTAAAGAGCCATGCGAATAATACATCGTATAACAGTTTAACCAAGAAGTAAAGGAAATGCGAGTACATACCTGTAGTAGGGAGATCTATCGGGACAATGTACACATAGGGGCCCAAATATACATAACACACCGATTTATTATTAATACATAAGTCTCGTTATATCATTCTAATATACATATAAGTTCCACACAAGATACATATATAACAACTGAAGAAAAACCTACATACACAAGTGGTACTACTCACTTCGTGCATGGTACATCTCTACACCTACATCTACTATCGGGGTCCTGGGGGTCCTATCATCTACTCGGAGTCCTCCTTGCATTCCATGGGATCCTCCTCTCCTGTCGCCTCCTCCTCCTCGCTAGACAGATCTGTCACCGCGGTGAAATCTGGAGGAACGAAGCTGCGCGGTAGCACTAGGAGTACTCTCTTTTTGGCGTTCGTCCGACGGCCTTGTCCTCGGACCGGGGGAATGGACGTACCGGGGTTTGGGACTGGCTCAATCTCCGGCTCTTGCTCGGATGGAGGCACCTCCTCCTCACTGTTGAGGTGGATAGGATCTCGACTGCTATTCCCTGGGCGCTCATCTATCTAGATCGAGTGCATCAGAGAGGACCCTGGGCCTCTGAGTCTCCGCCTGGGGGTCTCTCCGGCTCGTCAGGCATGCAGGCAGGTGCAAAGGTACACGTCTCAAGGAGGGTATCCGTGCGAAAGTTCCGCTGACGGGTGAGAGTGAACAACCACACATCCTTTGCAGGTGGGGAGGCCATCACTGCAATCTGGATTCATACACGAGTGGCGGTAAGAACACTTGCATTCTTAGTGGGAACCCGACGTGGTCGCTATGGTTCATTACTCGGGCATAATCCAGGCCACTCAGGTGAGACCTCTAAGTGTCATGCATTCTAAATCCCTACTGTTTATTATCTTTAACCTACGTCCTAAGCAGCTTTACCTAAGTTACTAGGTGATAAGGCTACTAGTCTTGTCATTACCTAGGCTTCGTGCTCATTTACTTTACGCTACTGTTAGAACCATACTAGTCGTCGTGGGTCGTTCCCTTGACGATACATAATGCATACACGTATACACATGCCTACTTATCTCCATATATACTGGCAACATACTTATATTCATTCATTCATACATACATAGCTACATAGTTCATGGGGGACATATGGGAACCTCTTACACATACCGGCTTACCTGGGTTAGTGTCCTTCTTCTCATTTCTGGCGCATACCGGCTTACCCGAGTTAGCGCTCTTTTCTTACACATACCGGCTTACCCGAGTTAGCGTTTTCTTCTTCTTACGTATACCGGCTTACTCGGGTTAGCGCTCTTTCTTTCATACCACCTTTTTTTCCTTCATTTTCTTCCTTGTGTCATTAACCTTTGCGAACCAATCCACCCTTTTGGGACTGATTCATTAACCAATCCACCCTTTTGGGACTGACGAGGTAACACATCGACCAATCCACCCTTTTGGGACTAGTGAGGGGCGTGTCTGTAAGACTTTGCCAAGAGAAGGCTTCCTAGCATATAACTACATACTTGTTCCCTACATTCCACTATGATCTTTAAACATTAGACGATTGACCTTTAATTCTGTAGGGTTGCCCTAACACCTATGTAACAACCCGTTCCTCATGATGCATGCTTTGATACACAATGATGGACCCATCCTTACTTGTTGGATCCCCTAGAACCACTAAAGTCTTAAGTCTTTCAGGTTTCATTCGAATGCCTAGGGTTACATTTGAATGAAATCCCTACTGGTGCTTTCATTCGACTGAAATGGGGTTTCATTCGATTGAAATCCTCAAAGTTCTTTCATTCGAATCCGTAGGAAATTCAATCGATTGAAATCTTGAAATTTTCTTTCATTCGACTGAATAGGAATTCAATCGATTGAAATTACGGGGCATTTAAACCTAACCCGTTCCCCTAAATCCCTAGGGTTTCGAGGTTAAATTCTTCCACCCTCGCTTTCTCGGCGTTCCCCGGCCGTTCTCGGCGGCGAAATCGACGCGCTTTCCGTACACGGGGACTCGGGATGTTACAAGAATAACCATCCAACTACTGGGATGGCAAGGGGTCAGCCCTGTGACTCGACCTGGAGTTGGACCCGTGGGTCAGCCCTATGACTCGACCATGCATGACTTTGCTCATTTCTTTCTTTGGGGCCCCTTACTAGGTTAGGCCTATGCCTATCTTTATAAAAATTCAGGCCTATGCCTGTTTTTCATGATCAGGCCTGTACCTGTGTTTTTAAAATCAGGTCTGTGCATGGGTTCATCTTTTCTTTCACATGAGTTTAGGCCTATGCCTGCGTTTATCTTTAACTAAACTGGTGAAGGACTTGTCTGTTGGATGTGCCAAGAGAGAGGAATTACCCCAATTTTATAGCTATGTTCTTTAAGCCACACCAGACCCTCTGGAGTCAGAGCCTCATAAGATATATCATTGTTCCCTAAAACACCCTAGCTAGCTAGTCTATGCTTAAGCCGTAAACTTACTTACTAAGTTGTTATCTGCTTTGGTTGGGATGATACTTAGACCCGCCTAATCTTTTAAAAGTAGAGTTACTTGGAAAATATGGACCCATTTTTAACTTTCTTTTATATATCATAGCATAAAGTAGGAGCCTTGTAATTCGTAGAACATGTAATGCGAGCAGTAGAATAACATGCTTAGCCAACATTGATAAGAGGTAATAAACATTCCAACATAACATCCACCACGAGTCCATAACACATGTTCACAACCAGATACACAAGTACTAAGATAGCTGTTACATATAAACATTTAGTACAGCAAAATTACTATCGTATAGAGTCTACTAACTAAATGCCTACTCTTTGGCTCACTCTTCTGGATACGGCTCCTCCTCATGCTGCTCCTGTCTTTGCTCCACATCAGGTCCTACCTCTAGAATCATAAAGGAGTAGGAAATGAGAACATTGCGTCCTCAGTGGGAAACCTTAGTCGTCATAACTCATTTTATACTCATTTATGATTCCGCCGCTCAGGGATCTCTAGGTGTTACAGTTACACTAAAGCCCTACTAGTTATGAACGTTCATACTAAGCCTGAGCAGCTTTACGTATGTTACTAGGTGATCGGGGAACCTATTCTTCTTTATCTACGTCGTCTGTCTGCTAGTCTAGTTCCTAACTCATATACTCATATACTATCATACAATTCACATAGCTACACTACGATATTCAAATCATCATCATCTTGTTGAAACACATTTTACTCCTGCGGTATAAGGCAAGCCTAATTAGCGGTTCTGCCCTTGTCCTTGCAGTTGCGGCCACACCACTACAACCACACTTTTCAACTCGTATCGTGGCGGCCAGGTCGCGCTAACCTGAAGGGTCTCACCTATAGGGTCTTGACCCCGTAATTCTCACCAACCACGACTGAGGTGACCATTGCAACACCCTAGCTAGTTGGCCTATGCTTAAGTCATAGGCTTCCCTGGCCAGGTGGTTGCACTCTAGTGCTGTGAACTACAAATGTTCTATATTACCGGTTCAAATTAAGGTTACAAAAAATACGGGCCATTTTGAAATTTCTTTGACAAGTACGATTATACAGAAAGTATAGAGCCATGCGGATAATATATCATAAAATGGCATAACTAAAGATAAGAGAAGTGCGAATACATACCTGGCATCAGAGGCGATCGGGGGCTCCTGCTGGTGGTGCATCGGCCTCTGGTCACGCTTCGTCCGCTATGGAGGAGGATCTAGTGCCCGATACTGAGGAAGCGGAATAGGTCTCTTAGGGTTTAGTAGGGTTAGATAGTTTAAAATTATGTATAGGCTAACTTGGGGATATTTTGTGAAGACTATGGGATAAGGTCATTTTGGGGATTTTTGATGTAACAGGTCTAGGTGGCTCCTATCTTTATGTAACTTGGCGACTAATTATAAATATAAGTATTATGTTATCCTTCGTAGTATTAATCTTAATGCCTGTTGGCTAAAAGCACAATTTACAATTCATTTACGTACTTTAAGGGCATTTTTGTCCATAATCGACAATTTACGGTTCCAAATGGATTCCCATCCCTCCTTGACTCTTAAGGGTGGTAACTAAAGGGGGAACAAAAGAATGCGGATCACGAGTCGCCGAATAGGGAAAAATACGCGATTATGGGGGTTATTCCCACCGATTTGGGATTCAAGGGCAAAACGGGGATTTTGGGGGGCAATAGCTTCCGGCTAACCCTCTGCTGGTTCCAATATACCAATTAGAAATGGGATGAAGGCCACACGGGTGGGCTTGGCCTACGCTGCAATGGCAACATGCGTATGTGACATTTTGCCCTCATACGGGGGTTTTACGGGTCGTTAACGAGCGTCACATTCGGTACGGCTCGCGACTGGGTCCAAGACCCTATTTGCACCAAGGCAAGGCAAGGTAAGGGACGAACTTGGACTCAAGAATTTGGCAAAACCAGACTTCGAACGGGGGAAAACACATAATATACAAGCCTTTCCCATAGAGGGATAAAATTGGGAATTCGGAGGAATTCATCGCGACGCTCATCGGTTTTCCATCCCAAAATAGGGCATGGAACTGAAACGGGAAGGTCTCGGGAAGGAACAAAGCACATAATGCAAAATGCCCTTCAAAATGGTCAAGTTTGCTGTCATCATTCGAATGAATCCCAGATCCGTATTCGAATGAACCAAATTATGTGAAGTATTCGAATGATGTATTTGAATGAATACTGGAGGATTTTGCCCTAAGTGTTTTCAACACTTTTCCTTCCTAACTCCCGGCCACCCTGCTTCCCTCGGGGACTCTTGCATACCTCCCCCTTGCTTTCTTTACCTTAGCCACCCTCCAACTCCCCTCGGGCTACCTCGTGGCCCGATTAGCATCGCGCTCGTTGAATTCCCAGGGTTTTGGTGGCCCTCCGCCTCTCGGGATTCTTCGGAAGACCTGCAGAAACCTCAACCGTAAGCAACGTCGTGCCTCATCTCTTCCAGGCGACATGGCTGGCCACTGACGTCTACGACCCCTGAGGTGATCAGNTAACATCCGGAACGGCTCGCGGCTGGGTCCAAGACCCTATTTGCACCAAGGCAAGGTGAGGGACTAACTTGGACTCAAGAATTTGGCAAAACCAGACTTCAAACGGGGGAAAACACATAATATACAAGCCTTTCCCATAGAGGGATAAAAACGGGAATTCGGAGGAATTCATCGCGACGCTCATCGGTTTTCCATCCCAAATAGGGCATGGAACTGAAACGGGAAGGTCTCGGGAAGGAACAAAGCACATAATGCAAAATGCCCTTCAAAATGGTGAAGTTTGCTGTCATCATTAGAATTAATCCCAGATCCGTATTCGAATGAACCAAATTCCGTGAAGTATTCGAATGATGTATTCGAATGAATACTGGAGGATTTTGCCCTAAGTGTTTTCAACACTTTTCCTTCCTAACTCCCGGCCACCCTGCTTCCCTCGGGGACTCTTGCATACCTCCCCCTTGCTTTCTTTACCTTAGCCACCCTCCAACTCTCCTCGGGCTACCTCGTGGCCCGATTAGCATCGTGCTCGTTGAATTCCCAGGGTTTTGGCGGCTCTCCGTCTCTCGGGAGTCTTCGGAAGACCTACAGAAACCTCAACCATAGTCGTGCCTCATCTCTTCCAGGCGACATGGCTGGCCACTGACGTCTGCGACCCTTGAGGTGATCAGCCTCAAAGAAACCGATGCTCACTAGTCCAGCACATCTCGACTCGTCGAGTTTGCACCGAATTCATGCCCAGAAGCATAGTGCAGCTCAGTCCTCAGGCTCCATTGGACTAAACTGCTCTGATACTAACTGCAACACCCTAGTTAGTTAGCCTATGCTTAAGTCATAGGCTTCCCTGGCCAGGTGGTTGAACTCTGGTGCTGTGAACTACTAATGTTCTATATTACCGGTTCAAATTAGGGTTACGGAAAATACAGGACATTTTGAAATTTCTTTGACAAGTACGATTATACAGAAAGTACAGAGCCATGCAGATAATATATCGTATAACGGCATAACTAAAGATAACAGAAGTGTGAATACATACCTGGCACCGGAAGACTTGTCAGCGGAATATACACATAGGGGTCCGAATATACACAATACCTTAATATCTTATACATATATAGGTTTGAATATTTCACATACATAAAGTCCACATAATATACATATACAACAGGTAAAGGAAAAACTACGCACACGAGTGGTACTGCTCACTTTGTGTACGGTACAACTATAAACCTACTATCGTCGGGGTCCTGTCCCTCTACTCGCTGTCCTCCTCCTCCTCTGGCTCGATGGGGTCCTCTTCCTCACTGGACACGTCCGTTACTGCCGTGAAGTCCCGCGCGGCGAACTGGCGCTGTAAGACGGGAAGAACCCGCTTACGGGCAGTCGTACATCGGCTCCGACCTCGTACTAGGGGAGTGGATGGGATGGGGCCTGCAACTGGTGCGGCCTCCGGCTCCGGCTCGGACTCTGACGGGGGCACCTACTCGTCTCTGTTAAGGTGGATGGGGTCTCGACTGCTGCTCCCGGGACGCTCGTCAATCCAGATCGGATGCATCGGAGAGTACCCTAGGGCTCCGAGTCTCTGTCTAGGAGGTCAATCGGGCTCGTCCGGTATACGCGCCGGTGCGAAGGTACTCGTCTCGAGAAGGGTGTCCGTACGGTAGTTGCGCATGCGAGTATGGGTGAATAACCATACGTCCTTCGCTGGTGGGGAAGTCATAGCTGCAAGCTGGATCCATACATGAGTGGGGGTGAGAACTCTTGGTCCTCAGTGGAGTTTCCATCGCATCATCAAATGTTTATTTTCTCAGGTATCCTCCAGGCCATTCAAGGGATCTCTAAGTGAACATGCTTACTAGAGTCCTACTGATTATTTTCTTTGCTAAAACCCTGAACAAATTTATCTAATTTATCTAGGTGTCTGGGGATCTAATCTTGCTTATCTAGGTTCTCGCGCTTTCTATCCTACACCGTCGTACATGTATGCCCGGTGACCCTGCCCCATGCATTCCCTTCGAGCATGGTGACATGGTCGAGACATAACCACATTTAACCACATAGACATGAATGCAAGGTGATCGTGTCCCATGCGTTCCCTTCGAGCCTGGTGACGTGATCGAGCCCCATGCATTCCCTTCGAGCATTGTGACGTGCACAATGCCTGCGTTCTCTTCGAGCCTGCTCTTGTGCACTATGCATGGGTGTATTCTCTTTCTTTTGTGAAGAAGATTCTTTTCTCTGACCATTGATGGCTGGGTTTTGATGAAGACAAGAACATCAACAAAAAGCAAGAAAAAGGCAAAGACACAACCGATGAATTGCAACGATCAACCGATCATCATATTGAAGGTTCAAGTGTTTTTACCTTAGAGTTTAATAGTTAGCACTTGTTATTGATATCATGGTTAATGGCTCATAAGGTTTTCATTCTAACAAGTCTAACACTTTTGCTAAAACCCTAAACTCATATAGCAACACTTTTCTAGGGTTTGCAACACTTGGAAATCATTTTTACATGAGTAATCGATTACTCACTTAATGTAATCGATTACCATCATCACAAATTTGAAAATATGTCATTTTCTATGTGTGTAATCGATTACACACTTATGGTAATCGATTACCATCATAAGAAATTCGAAATTATGACATTTTTCATAGGTGTAATCGATTACCCATTCGTGTTAATCGATTACCACCTTATGAACTTTCAAAATTGGTAATTGTTGCATGTGTAATCGATTACACACTCTTGGTAATCGATTACCATCATTTGAATTTTGAAAATTGATAACGGTTATGAGTGTAATCGATTACCACACTTGGTTAATCGATTACATGCACGAACTGAAGTGTTTTTTCATGAAACAATGTGTTGTTTGGCATTTGGAAGCCATGGCAATGGTTCATGAAGAGGCACCTATGCCTATATAAGTGTCAAACTCGTGCAACCTCATACACCACTCCAGAACTCAATTCTCACTTTCATATTCACAAAGTTCTGATTAAATTTTAATGGTGTTTCAATCCAAATCTTAAGAAAGCCCTTTGAGCCTTAACTGTTATATCATTTGTACTTTCTATTCAGGAAAACTTCCAACCCTGAATTTAGGATTGGCAAAGCCATTGTATTACTTCTTCATACAACTGTGATTGTTGTTATACACCACAGTGTTCGGTGTGGTTTTGTTAATCACCGTAGTGTTCGGTGTGAGTGTTCTGATATTCGCCGTAGTGTTCGGTGAAGGCATTGTGTAACCAGGAGAACGGGTTGTTCTCTTGTAGTTGTCGGTGTATGTGCCTCGGGTGTGAGGTTGTACACAACACAAGTTTACATAATGGACAAATCCCTGAATCAGAACTGGGGACTAGACGTAGCCTTCGGTGGTTGAAAGTGAACAGGATAAATTCTTTGGTGTGATCTTTCTTAACCCTACACTCTTTACATTCAGCAATTTACAATTTTCGCTGCTTTAACATCATTATCTATTCGGTTATTGCTGGGTCTTGTTCTTAATTTGGGGATTAGGGTTTCACATCTTTCAAAGAACCAAAATCCGAGAAAAACTAGAGAAACCTAATTCACCCCCCTCTTAGGTTGCTATCCAGAGTTA
>QANU01100274.1:74023-94712 GCA_003254905.1 Nissolia schottii | reverse complement strand
AGCTCTTTCATCCTCTTCACTTAACTTCAATTGTTTCTTTTATCAACATGATAAAACAATCCGTATTGATGATACGAATAACAAATAAACAACAACATTTTAAATAAAAAGTAAAGATAATAATAATAATAGTAAAGGCAATAATAATAGCAACACAAACAAATAGCGAGGATAGATAAATATAAATAAATAAATAAATTATACTAGGTGATAAAATAAAAGGTGAAAATTGTACAGTAAGATTAAATGCATATAATAACATTAATGTAATAACACGTTAGTAATTGAGAAATTGAAATGACAATAGGCTAGGAATGCTAGCTATAGCAAAGCCAGCTTTGCTTGCATGGATTAGACAAGCAAGCTTATGCATGTCTTCCACAATGCTGCCATACTTCTTCCAAGGCCAACCACCACCGATTTGCTTCCCAACATTGTGCTAAAATAGCTTCAGCAAACCGAAGCACTCAACCACCATAAATTACAACCATTTTTCCTTTGATTAATTAGCCAAAATTATGATTGTTACGGACTGGGCCATAAAGGCCCATCCCAGCGACCCAACACCCAGGCCCATATCCGCGNATGATGAAATTCCCCACCAAACTCAGCCTAAAAACCACGGCTCCATAGCTGTTTTCCAGACAGCTTTCTTTCCTTTGATGGACTTGCAAAACCCATGCAAGCTTCCACCTCACCCTAGCCTACATCCCTAGTAATTTCAATTCATTTTTCTTTTCATGAATTTCCCAAAAATTAGAGCAAATGCTCAGCCCAAGACCGAAGCCACCCATGTCTTTCTCTCCCTGCCTTGACTCCTCACCTCTATATAGGAACAAATACACTAAGCCTTCAGCACACACTTATACATTATAAAACAGCACTTAAGGGGGGATTTACACTCAAATTAGGGGGGGCCAACCTGCATCATCACGTGGTCAGCCTAGCCTTAGGCAATCATGCCTCCAAATACCCCAAATTAATGGTGATTGACTTGCATGAAGCATGCAAGTTGCCACCTAAGCATTGCATGCAAATTATGGCAAACATAATCATGAAAGACAAGGCAATTAGAAGCCATGCATGATGACACCTCAAACCAGCCATCAATTTTTAATTTCTTTCAATTCTTATTAATTTTAAGACTTTAGAGATTATAAGCATTTCAGCTGAAGCAAGTATTTAGCTCTCTTACTTTCACAATGCTTATAGATACAAAGCAAACAAAGGCCAAGCAAAAAGTTGACTCAAGAGTATCCTTAATTAATTTAATTTCCTCATTAGAGAAATTATTAGATGATGTCCTTACGCTAGAAAAATTTTATAGGAACCCTGTCAAATCACCACGCATGTATGACAACACATATCACCACACATACATGAAAATTATGAGACAAATACACACACAAACTCACAGATTAAACAATCAGCACACACACACCACGGTCATGCAAACAATGCAGCCCAAAATCAGCTCTAATAGCCAAGACACATGCCATAAAATATGGCAAGTAATTTGCATGCAAGTGGACAAGTCACCAAAGGCCATACTTCATTGTTTCCTCCCAATTCTATTTAATTAATTTCTACAAAATTAACTCAGAAACTAAAGCCTTGTCACCAGCTCATATCAATTCATTTCTTATATATATATATAAACAAGCNATTAGAAGCCATGCATGATGACACCTCAAACCAGCCATCAATTTTTAATTTCTTTCAATTCTTATTAATTTTAAGACTTTAGAGATTATAAGCATTTCAGCTGAAGCAAGTATTTAGCTCTCTTACTTTCACAATGCTTATAGATACAAAGCAAACAAAGGCCAAGCAAAAAGTTGACTCAAGAGTATCCTTAATTAATTTTATTTCCTCATTAGAGAAATTATTAGATGATGTCTTTACGCTAGAAAAATTTTATAGGAACCCTATCAAATCACCACACATGTATGACGACACATATCACCACACATACATGAAAATTATGAGACAAATACACACACAAACTCACGGATTAAACAATCAGCACACACACACACCACGGTCATGCAAACAATGCAGCCCTAAATCAGCTCTAATAGCCAAGACACATGCCATAAAATATGGCAAGTAATTTGCATGCTTCATTGTTTCCTCCCAATTCTATTTAATTAATTTCAACAAAATTAATTCAGAAACTAAAGCCTTGTCACCAGCTCATATCAATTCATTTCTTTTATATATATATATATATAAACAAGCAAACCATAGCTTGCTTTTCTATGCTCCATGGTTTGCTTTCTTTTTCATTTAAGTTCAATTGCTTTCTTTTCTTTGCTTCGTTGTTTCTTTGTTTCCTTCATTGAAGAGCTGAAGCTCTTCGTGGCTTCCATTTCTTAAATTCAATTCAATTCCTTTCTTTACAAAGTAAGCAAAGCTATAGCATTTCCTTTGCCTTCTATATGGTTTCATTTTCTTTTTCTTAACTCCATTTCCTTCTTTTCTTTCTTCAGAAAACTGTAGCACACACAAACAACTTATTTTCTTTGTTTTCTTTCCTTTGAAACCAAGAGGAAACACCTCACAATCATCCCTCAAACTCAAGCCAAAATCGATTACATATAGCATCATTTTCCTTACAAAATTCTATCATTTTCCCTAAGGAAAAACCGTGGCCTCATCATCCTTATTTTCTCAAGATTTTCTCAAGTTTTTCTTGAGGAAAACCGTGGCAAGACATTGCCAAGTATCATCCATTAACAAGCCAAGCAAGCAATCCATGCAAGCTAAGCAAAGGAGCAAGCAAAGCTAGGCCAAAGAGGAAGCAAAGTCAAGCAAAGTTGGCACCAAAAATCATCATCAAAACCGCCATCATCACGATCTTTGGGAGGACGTTGCATGCAAGCTTTGGAGCCCTCCAAAACCATGCAGGGAGCGATCTTGGTGTAGTAAGGTCTTCCATCAAGTTTGCTTATGTGGGTAAATTTAGCTTAGACCATCTTTGATGGTTCTAGGCTTCACTTATATGCTTATGTGATATGCTTAAATTGAGCCTACATGTGTGCTGAGTCTTTGCCTAATTGTGAATTGAAAGTGTTAAAATTTTTCCTAGGTAAAAGAACTTGTTTAAAACCGTGGCTTGAAGTGGTTGTTGTTTGTACTATGTGTGACCGTTCTTGAGGCTTAGTTGTTGGGGAAATTAAGTGTGAAGTTATAGTATGTTGGGCTGTTTGCATGTGAACCATAATTTTTTCTAGTTAAGAAAAATGTGTTAGAACTATGTTACAATGCTGTTGGACTGGTTGCATGTGCATTATAAATTTTCAAGTTATGAAGAATGTGATATAATTATGTCCGAATGCTGTTGGGTGTTAGTATGTGCAATATAATTTTTCTAGTTAATAAAACTGTGATATAACTATGTTATAATGCTGTTGGGTGTTGGTATGGGCAATATAAAATTTTCTAGTTAAGAAAAATATGACATAACTATGCTACAATGCTATTGGGTTGTTTGTATATGCCACATAAATTTTTCTACTCAAGAAAAACATGGTATAACTATGTTAACATGCTGTTGGGATGTTTGTATGTGCAATAGAACTTTTATGGTTACCAAAAACGTGGTATAACTATGTTACAATGCTATTAGGCTGTTTGTGTGTGCAATAAAAATCGTCTAGTTCATAGAAATGGAATATAACTATGCTGTAATGCTGTTCGGGTTGTTGCTTGTATCATCTAGTTGAATTAAACATAATCGGAAATAGGTTACAATGCGGTTTGGCTTGGTGCATGCATATTGAAATTTGTAAACTATAGTAAATAGGGCAAAAAACATGCTACAATACGGTTCGAGGCTATGATACGTGCTAGTCGTTGTACCTGCACAAATTCCGAGTTGATCAGTCTCAGGAAAGGCTAGTACACTTAACATAGCACATATAACTTGGTAGAGTCATGAACCGTGATCATGCTCGAAAGCATAGTGTAGCTCAGCCCCAGCGCCTTTAAGGACTAAACTGCTCTGATACCAAATGTAACACCCTAGCTAGCTAGCCTACGCTTTTGTCTAAGCTTGCTGGCTGTAACATCCCGACTCTTCCTTAGGAAAGGTTTTGCGAAGTTATTAACTCTGACTTAGCTAAAATTGCAAAGTAACCCGAGTTAGGGGACGGGAAAAGTGAATGACGGGACTTGTTCCCCTTAAATTGGGAAGAAAGCTAGGAGTTTACGCCCTCACTAGGCCCCGTGAGGTTCGTGCTCGGTTTCAGTAAAAACGGAAAATTTGGTTAAGGGCCAAAGAGATTTGCGAAGGATTGGCTGACTGAAACAAGTACCCGGATACCATGTTTTGGAACGCCATCCTGACCGAAAAAATTCGTAGATCACGGATATATATTCGGGATATTTTTCGGAGACCGGTGTGTGGGCCAGAAGTGGGCAAAGGTGACTAGAACGGAATAAGAGCTAGGATATTTATAATAACTATAATTAAAAAAATAATATAATAATAATTAATAAATAAATAAAGAATTAAGAGGGATCAGGGGGGCCACAACTATAAATGGCCCCCTGAGGCAAAGCAAAGAAAATTTAGAAACTTTGCTAAACTTCTCTCCGTTTCCATTTTCTAGTACCGTTCGAGCACATCGCGAGAGCACTACCGGACTTCTGAAAAATTCTTGGAGCATACCGTTGCGACAAGGATTTTCTCCGCTTTCAACCTGCCGACTTCAAATCCGCAAAGGATGTGGGTAACTCTAAGCCCACTGTCTATGTGATTTATTTTATGACTGTTTATATGCATTTCTGTGGACGTGAATGAAAAACTATTTTATACAAACTATAGGGAATGAGTTATGGAGGTTAGGTTTTGATGATTTTGAGGTTTGGACAACATAACTGTATTGATTGGATCACTGTGGAGACGAAAAAGTTACGCAGAGAAAACCCCTGGAAAAGTTACTCTCTAGGGCGATTTTTTTAATGTGGGATTCGAATGAATTCCCAAGGGATTCGAATGAATTCCCAAGGGATTTTTGTAGAATGCATGAGGTTTCAATCGAATGAAAGCCTGAGCAAGATTTCAATCGATTGAATTCCCAGAGGATTCGAATGAAAGAATCAATCGAATACTAAAACCCTATTCATTCGAATGCTTACTGAAAACTCGGATTTTTAAAGGTTCTATGGGATCCAATATGCATAGTTATGGGTACCTTGTGCAATAAGAGCATGCATCATGAGGAATGGTCGTCATAAGAGTTAGGACGAACCTAGATCACTAGAGGTATTCACTTAAATTTAAAGGTGCATAATTGAACCCTAGGAAATAAAGCAGAGAACTAAGGCACCAATCACCAAGGATTCAGCCGGCCTTAGTCAGAGTCAATAGTTATATGATTAGGAAGACCCCATTCTCTTGGCACGTCTTACAGACACGCCCCTCACCAATTCGGCAAGCTGAGTTGGTCAGAGCAACGCAGGTAGAGAGATCTGATTCAGAAAGTAAAGAGAACGAGCCAAGGCCCGAGGAAAAGAAAAAAAAAGAAGAAAGAGAACAGGACAAGTCCTGTAAGAAAGAAAGGGGGACCCCATTAAAGAAAAGAGAAGTACCGAGATAGACGACCACGCCTGATCGCGCCCAAGGGCCGGTCCCTCGCCATTCCTGTAAGGGGGTGGTTGCACCTATTGTATTCGATGATTTCCTCCTATGAGCCTTACATGGTTAGCTACCATTCCGGTAAAGAGCGCTACCGGGTCGATACAATAGTGGCAAGAAAGAGGTTGTAACCTAGGCCACGGTTACATGGGTGAAAGGACTAAGAAGAAGGACGCTAACCCGGGTAAGCCGGTATGTAACACCCCTAATTTCAGCTTACGCTATAGTCGTAACACTGATTATAGGGTTGTTATCTGCTTGGTTGGGGTTACTTTTAGCCCCTACTTTTAGCTTGGAAAATATTTCTTACTCGAAAATAAGGACCGTTTTGAAATTTTTCTCACATCCTTACTAGTTTACAAATTTAGAGCCATAGGCGTCAATGAATTATACCTAGATGCAAGCGATAGAGTCCTGTCAGACTTAAGCGTTACCTATTATAAGAAATAGATCACCATAATATTTTATAACATACATATAGGTACAATCAATTGGTCCATGATACAACTGCACAGTTAAATAGTAATATACTTTACATTTACCACACTTAGTCGCCAACGGTCAGACTAGACCGTGTGACTGTTACACAATACATGTCACGAATCCCTACATTGCTTGCTCTCTGATCGGTAGTACTGGTTGCTCCTCCGCGATGCCTCAGCTTCGGGGCTTCTACTACAGTAGAAGTTCTTGTCTTCGTCCCAAGGTAGTCCTGATGGTCGCAGCGTGTCACTGGTTCCTGCCTAGAATCATAACAAAGTGGGGGTGAGAACATTATGTCCTCAGTGGGGTCCTTCGGGGAATACCTATTCGTTTTACTCCAATTATGATTCCGCCGCTTAGGGGTCTCTAAGTGATCATGCATACTAACATCCTACTGATTNACACATCTTATTTCCTAGGAATATTCTACTTGATAATTTCCCATTTTAATTCTCTAATCATGATTAGAAAATTAATTAAATATTTATGCTTACGATTATTTCCCTAAGGGAAAATCGGGATGTTCACAGTCTCGGTACTTCACTTACGGTTTTCCTGAAAATATTCCGGACATATCCTTGCGATCTGCTAATTTTCTCTTATTAGTAGTTGAGTCCGATGGAGATATTTGGGAAATTATTATTTTATTAGTGTATTTTACCAGTACTTTCGGTATCCGGAAAAATTTTCGATTGGTCCAAAAATCGTCCTAAGTCTCGAAAAAATTTGCGGGGCCATGACACCTTAGTCTTGACTATGATTCTTAGGAGTTAAGGGTGACTCTTATGAATTTAAGGTAATAATTTAATTTTCTTACCTCTCTAATTAACCTATAATTATCTATTACGCTAATTATCCGTACAGTGAAAAAGTGGGATGTTACACGGTATGCGTAAGAGATTCCCAGATTTCCCTCATGCACTATTAGTTACTAGTTATATGCAGGAATGAATGAATGTATGTATGTATGCCAGTATGTATGTATTTATATATGTTTATGCATTATGTATTGTCAAGGGACGACGAGTAGTATATCATTAGTAGCAACGTATAGTTAATGAGCACGAAGCCTAGGTAATAATAAGAGTAGCACTCCAATCACCTAGTAATCTTAGGTAAAGCTGCCCAGAGCATAAGACCAAGAAAATAAATAGTAGAGGAATAGTTGCATGCACACTTAGAATAATCTCTGAGTGGCCTGGAGAATAACCGAGAAATGAAAAGCCACGGTTGAAATGTGCTCACTGAGAACCTACCGTTCTCACCCCCACTCGCTTATAGCTCCAGGGACTGCGGACAAATCTTATTATGCTGATGCTGCGGAACCCGAGGAGGACCCGTGAAGGGATACTGACTTGTAATAGATGCAGCATGTAGAATAAATGTACTCTTTGAACCTGTGTATTGGGCATGTAATGTAACTAGTATCTGATATGTACATGTGTACGTAAAGGACCCGCTATGTATGTAATGTATGTATGCCCTGACTTGGACCCGACGTACTAATGATATTGTTTGTTATATAATTCTGTTGCACCCACGGCTCCTATGTTGCAAACCACATGTATGATTGTAAAAGAAAAAACAATGGGTCCTTATCTTCTAAACCAGTATTTTCGAAAACCCCACAGCAGTACCAAGAAGTTAACACCCTAGTGAGTATTACGTACGGCTCGAGCGTACGAAATCGGCTAGGGGTGTTGCATTTGGTATCAGAGCAGTTTAGTCCGAGTGAGCCTGAGGACTGAGCTGCACTATGCTTTCGAGCATGATGCACAGTGTATACCCTCCTAAGTTGCATGTTTTGGTTATATGTGCACTAGCTGCTCTTGAGACTGATCAACTCAGGATTTTGCAGGTGCTGATATTCAGACATGCCTCCAAGAAGGGATAACACACCCCGGGAACCTGCTACCATGGATCTTGCGGAGATACTGTAGGAAATGGCACGAGCTACACAGGCGCAAGCTCAAGCCACGGCCCAGATTGCCACCGCCACTGCTCAGCGGAATGTCACTCTGACCATTCAAGAGATCGAGACCCTCCGGTATAGGGATTTTACGCGGGCTAACCCTCCAGTGTTCGAAGGGCTGATGGATCCAGATTTGGTACACGGCTGGGTCAAGAAGATTGAGCAGATTTTTGAGGATGTCCCCTGCACGGACTCTCAGAAGATTAAGTTTGCCTCTAGGAAGCTGGAAGGGGCAGCTGCGGAATGGTGGGACATGACCCGACCGACAGTGGAACGGGAAGGGGTGGAGATGTCCTGGGAGCAATTCAAGACGATATTTCTGGACAAGTATTTTCCCAGGGAGTTACAGGACCAAAAGGAGGTGGAATTTTTGGAGCTGAAACAGGGAGCGATGAGTGTTGCAGAGTATACAACAGCATTCGAAAAGCTTTGCCGTTACTCTAGGATGAGTAGTCCCATATGATAACTGGAAGTGTGCCAAGTACCACCGAGGCCTAAAGCTAGAGCTGAAAGTGTTCCTGACAAGCTTAGGTGTGCGGGACTATGCCACGCTGGTGAACACCTATTTGGGTCAGGAGGAAGCCAACCGGGACTTAGCAGAAGTACGTAGTGAGCGCAACAAGAGAAGGTTTGCTGAGGCAGGGAACTCACAGATGGACCCACGGAAGAGAGGACCGTTTCAAGCCCCATATCAAGGGAGAGGTAGAGGGCAGTATCCACAAAGGCCATCGCAAGGGGTAGGGAGGTCAAAGAGTCTATCTAGGAGCGGGCCACCAGCAACACGACCCCACCCACAAGGAAGAGCAAGTCAGAAACTGCCAGAGAATCGGCCAGCCTGTCCAAAATGTAACAGGCCCCATGCGGGCGAATGCTTGGCGGGGCAGAATGTGTGCTTCAAGTGTGGGCAAGGCGGGTATTTCGCCAGGGACTGCAGAGTAGTTCCACCCGCGCCCCAACGTCAAGGTCGCGTCTTTACCATGGCTGCCGAGGAGGCCCAGAAGGAGGAAGGGCTAATCTTAGGTAAGTGTGACATAAATGGGAAATCATTGACTATATTATATGACTCAGGAGCTTCGCACTCCTTTATCTCTTATGGCAGCATGGCGGAGTTACATTTATCTCCCACGATACTACCGTATACTCTGTCGGTGTCAACGCCTACTGCACCATCGGTTAAGACATGTCATGTGTGCTTGATGTGCCCGTTTCGGCTACAGGAAAGGAAGTTCGTAGCTGACTTGATTTGCCTTCCCCTAGTTGGGTTGGATATTATACTAGGGATGGATTGGTTGAAGACCAATGGAGTGGTGTTGGATTGCGCCAACAAACTGGTGATATCCCTCCGCGAGCCGCGCACTTGTCAATTGGGACGACGAGCTGCCGACATTGTATTGCTGCCAGTTTGCGTATTTCTAGGATCCTCAGAGGTAAAGGCCATGGATCAGAAGGTTGAGGCGATTCCGGTAATATGTGAGTATCCTGATGTTTTTCCCGACGATATTCCGGAGTTCCCTCCGAAGCGGGAAGTAGAGTTCTCTATCGACTCGATACCGGGCGCGGGACCCATCTCTATCGCCCCATATCGTATGTCCCCGCTGGAACTACAGGAATTGAAGAAGCAGTTGGAGGAGTTAATGGGGAAACGATTCATCAGGCCGAGTGCGTCACCGTGGGGAGCACCGTGTTGTTCATCAAGAAAAAGGATGGCACTATGAGGCTTTGTATCGACTATAGGCAACTAAACAAAGTGACGATAAAAAACAAGTATCCATTGCCAAGAATTGATGATCTACTGGATCAGCTAAAAGGAGCTAAGGTGTTCTCAAGGATCGACCTGAGGTCGGGATACCACCAGGTACGGGTACGCGAGGAGGATATATCTAAGACGGCATTCCGATCTCGTTATGGACACTATGAATTCACTGTGATGTCGTTTGGACTAACAAATGCCCCTACTATCTTTATGGACTATATGAACCGTATCTTCCATGCCTATTTGGATGATTGCGTGATTGTCTTGATAGATGACATCTTGGTGTACTCAAAGAACGAAGAAGAGCATGCGCGACACCTAAGGATCGTATTGGGGATCTTAAGGGAAAAGAAGTTGTATGTGAAACTGTCGAAATACAAGTTCTAGGTAAAGGAAGTGCAATTTCGGGGGCATGTGGTGTCGGAACAGGGTGTCACAGTGGACCCTAGTAAAGTTGAGGCAATGGGGGCGTGGGAGAGACCCACCTCAGTTACCGAGATCCGAAGTTTTCTGGGTTTTGCAAGGTACTATCGACGATTTATCAAGGGATTTTCTCAAATAGCCTTGCCACTGATGAAGTTGACCCGTAAAGGAGTCAAAATAATATGGTCGCCAAAGTGTGAACGGAGTTTCTTGGAGTTGAAGGAGAAACTGACCACGGCCCCGGTGCTGATATTGCCAGATCCCCAGTCGCCCTTTGAAGTATATTGCGACGCATCGAGAGCAGGGTTAGGATGCGTGCTGATGCAACAACGGCAGGTAATCGCGTATTCTTCGAGACAGTTTAGGCCCCATGAGACTAATTACCCTACGCACGACTTGGAATTAGCTGCAGTAGTTTTTGCGCTGAAGATCTGGAGGCATTACTTGTACAGGGTTCAGTTTGAAGTGTTTTCTGATCATAAGAGTTTGAAGTACCTCTTTGATCAGAAAGAACTTAATATGAGACAAAGGAGATGGACCGAGTTCTTGAAGGATTACGATTTCGGCCTTAACTACCATCCGGGAAAGGCAAACGTGGTGGCTGACGCTCTAAGCCGAAAGTCGTTGCATATGGCCCACCTGATAGTGCGGCAGGTGATAGACGAAAGTCGTTGCATATGGCCCACCTGATGCGGTTACTCAAGGAGTTCCGCAATTTTGACCAAATTGTAGCCCGTCGTAGTGACCGTCTGATACTATGTCCCTTACAGATCATGAGCGACTTTAAACAGAGAATCAGGGAGGCTTAGAAAGTGTGCCAGGAGGACACTTGGCACCGTTTTCGCGAGGCCGTAGTGGCAGGGAAGGTTAAGGAAGCAACCACAGATCCAAAAGGGATACTACGATTTAGCCAACGCATCTGTGTGCCCGGAGAATGCAGTTTGCGAGAGGACATTTTGCGAGAAAGGCATACAAGCTAGTTCAAGGTACACCCAGGGACCACCAAGATGTATCATGACTTGCGAAAGATGTTTTNGAGCTTCGCACTCCTTTATCTCTTATGGCAGCGTGGCGGAGTTACATTTATCTCCCACGATACTACCGTATACTCTGTCGGTGTCAACGCCTACTGCACCATCGGTTAAGACATGTCATGTGTGCTTGAGGTGCCCGTTTCGGCTACAGGAAAGGAAGTTCGTAGCTGACTTGATTTACCTTCCCCTAGTTGGGTTGGATATTATACTAGGGATGGATTGGTTGAAGACCAACGGAGTGGTGTCGGATTGCGCCAACAAACTGGTGATATTCCCTCCGCGAGCCGCGCACTTGTCAATTTGGGACGACGAGCTGCCGACATTGTATTGCTGCCAGTTAGAGAACCAAAGGTGCGTATTTCTAGGATCCTCAGAGGTAAAGGCCATGGATCAGAAGGTTGAGGCAATTCCGGTAATATGTGAGTATCCTGATGTTTTTCCCGACGATATTCCGGAGTTCCCTCCGAAGCGGGAAGTAGAGTTCTCTATCGACTCGATACCGGGCGCGGGACCCATCTCTATCGCCCCATATCGTATGTCCCCGCTGGAACTACAGGAATTGAAGAAGCAGTTGGAGGAGTTAATGGGGAAACGATTCATCAGGCCGAGTGCGTCACCGTGGGGAGCACCGTGTTGTTCATCAAGAAAAAGGATGGCACTATGAGGCTTTGTATCGACTATAGGCCACTAAACAAAGTGACGATAAAAAACAAGTATCCATTGCCGAGAATTGATGATCTACTGGATCAGCTAAAAGGAGCTAAGGTGTTCTCAAGGATCGACCTGAGGTCGGGATACCACCAGATACGGGTACGCGAGGAGGATATAGCTAAGACGGCATTCCGATCTCGTTATGGACACTATGAATTCACTGTGATGTCGTTTGGACTAACAAATGCCCCTGCTATCTTTATGGACTATATGAACCGTATCTTCAATGCCTATTTGGATGATTGCGTGATTGTCTTCATAGATGACATCTTGGTGTACTCAAAGAACGAAGAAGAGCATGCCCGACACTTAAGGATCGTATTGGGGATCTTAAGGGAAAAGAAGTTGTATGTGAAACTGTCGAAATACGAGTTCTGGGTAAAGGAAGTGCAATTTCGGGGGCATGTGGTGTCGGAACAGGGTGTCACAGTGGACCCCAGTAAAGTTGAGGCAGTGGGGGCGTGGGAGAGACCCACCTCAATTACCGAGATTCGAAGTTTTCTGGGTTTTGTAGGGTACTATCGACGATTTATCAAGGGATTTTCTCAAATAGCCTTGCCATTGATGAAGTTGACCCGTAAAGGAGTCAAAATAGTATGGTCGCCAGAGTGTGAACAGAGTTTCTTGGAGTTGAAGGAGAAACTGACCACGGCCCCGGTGTTGATATTGCCAGATCCCCAGTCGCCCTTTGAAGTATATTGCGACGCATCGAGAGCAAGGTTAGGATGCATGCTGATGCAACAATGGTAGGTAATCGCGTATTCTTCGAGACAGTTTAGGCCCCATGAGACTAATTTCCCTACGCACGACTTGGAATTAGCTGCAGTAGTTTTTGCGCTGAAGATCTGGAGGCATTACTTGTACAGGGTTCAGTTTGAAGTGTTTTCTGATCATAAGAGTTTGAAGTACCTCTTTGATCAGAAAGAACTTAATATGAGACCAAGGAGATGAACCGAGTTCTTGAAGGACTACGATTTCGGCCTTAACTACCATCCGGGAAAGGCAAACGTGGTGGCTGAAGCTGTAAGCCGAAAGTCGTTGCATATGGCACACCTGATAGTGCGGCAGGTGATAGACGAAAGTCATTGCATATGGCCCACCTGATGCGGTTACTCAAGGAGTTCCGCAATTTTGACCAAATTGTAGCCCGTCGTAGTGACCATCTGATATTATGTCCCTTACAGATCATGAGCGACTTTAAACAGAGAATCAGGGAGGCTTAAAAAGTGTGCCAGGGGACACTTGGCACCGTTTTCGCGAGGCCGTAGCGGCAGGGAAGGTTAAGGAAGAAACCACAGATCCAGAAGGGATACTACGATTTAGACTGTGTGCCCGGAGAAGGCAGTTTGCGAGAGGACATTTTGCGATAAGGGCATACAAGCCAGTTCACGATACACCCAGGGACCACCAAGATGTATCATGACTTGCGAAAGATGTTTTGGTGGCCAGGACTGAAGGGAGATGTGGAGGACTGTGTACAGAAGTGCTTGGTCTGCCAGAAAAAGAAGATTGAGCACTAGAAGCCACCCGGATTACTGAATCCTCTGGAGATTTCTGAGTGGAAGTGGAGCGGTATCGCGATGGACTTTGTTTTCGGATTGCCACGTACTCGAACAGGAATGGATTCAGTATGGGTGATTGTAGACAGACTGACCAAGTCCGCTCATTTCATCCCGGTCAAAATTAACTTCCTGATGGAGAAATTAGTGCAGGTATACCTTAAGGAGGTGGTGCGGTTACACGGAATCCCCTCTTCTATCATCTCAGATAGGGACCCAAGGTTCAATTCTCGATTTTGGATAGCTTTTTAGAAAGCTCAAGGGTCACAACTGCATTTGAGTTCTGTCTATCATCCTCAAACGGATGGCCAGTCAGAGCGAACCATCCAGATCCTGGAAGACATGCTACGGGCGTGTGCACTAGATACACCAGGGAATTGGGAGGAATTGATGCCCCTTGTAGAGTTTTGATACAACAATAGTTACCAAGCCAGTATAGGCATGGCCCCTTTCGAGGCTCTCTACGGACGAAAATGTCAATCACCGCTTTGTTGGAATGATAGCAGACAGTACCAAGGACTGACTCCGAAAGAAAAGCAAGAAGCGGAAGACATGATAAAACTGGTGCGCCAAAGGATGCTTACAGCACAGAACAGACAAAAGAGTTATGCGGACTGTAACAGCCCGGCTTACCCGCTAGCAGATATTGTCCGCTTTGGCATCAATCTCACGGATTTGTTTCCTCGGTTTGGCATCAACCTCCCCAGAAAACGCGTCTACTAGGGAGAGGTATCCACACCCTTATAAGGCATGCTTCGTTCACCTCCCCAACCGATGTGGGACCTTAGGAAACAGCCGGGCATACATACATAAATACAACCAAGGTCCAACATCAGTGCACATTGTCATAATAATAAATATGTACACAAAAGGTAACTAAGTCCTAATACATAATACAAAACATAGGCCATCCAAATGTCACGGTCATCCCTGTGCCTTGACTTCCATCTGCTGTCAGTCCAGATGCCTCGTACACCTGCTGGATCCATAACCAAGTGGGGGTGAGAACTCTTAGTCCTCAGTGGGGTTCCTTAGCCCTAACTACTGTTCATTTACTCAAGTATCCTCCAGGCCGCTCAGGAGATCTCTAAGTGATCATGTATACTAAACAATAGCTACTGATTATTATCTTGTCCTAGAATCCTGAACAGCTTTATCTATGTTACTACGTGATCAGGGGAACTAGTCTTTCTTATCTAGGTTCTCGCACTTTCTACTCCTAACCATCATTACATAACTATATCATAAACATGCATGCAAACAGACACACTGATCATCATGCATATGTTGCGCGGTAAACCTTCCACCATGCTTGCCAGGCACGGGACATTTCATAGTATCTATGCAAGGGGTCATCGTACCGATGAGGCACGGATTTCAATGCATGTTCTCATCTCATTCATCATATCTTTTCTTGTGTCCTAGTACTCCCTCGTACACCTCATGACCGTCGTCCCCATGGTCGTGTATGACCTGCCTTCTCTGTCTGTTTCCCGGGCCAACATGACTCCACCCCTACACTTTGGGTGGCGAGGGGCTGCCCTCGTGGCTAAGCCGGAAGCGGACCATACCATAACCATACTCATCACATCATAATCTGTTCATCTTTCCATCTCATGTCATGCTACTCATCTTTCTTTTCTCTCGTATGCACTTTTATCTTTTCTCATCATGCTCATGTTCCTACCTTTCATTCTCAACTTTATTCATTACTCATTCATTTGAAAAAATCACCTCTAGTGATCTATCCTCATGATGCATGCTTGCTCAAACACACAAACATATAATCACATAAATCCCATACTTAAGNCGGAAAAATTCGTAGATCACGGATATATATTTGGGATATTTTTCGGAGACCCGTGTGTGGGCCAGAAGTGGTCAAAGGTGACTAGAACGGAATAAGAGCTAGGATATTTATAATAACTATAATAAAATAATAATATAATAATAATTAATAAATAAATAAAGAATTAAGCAGGATCAGGGGGGCCACGGCTATAAATAGCCCCCTGAGGCAAAGCAAAGAAAATTTAGAAACTTTGCTAAATTTATGTTCGTTTCCATTTTCTAGTACCGTTCGAGCACATCGCGATAGCGCTACCGGACATACGAAAAATTCTTGGAGCATACCGTTGCGACAAGAATTTTCTCCGCTTTCAGCCTACCGACTTCAAATCCGCATAGAAAGTGGGTAACTCTAAGCCCACTGTCTATGTGGTTTATTTTATGACTGTTTATATGCATTTCTGTGGATGTGAATGAAAAACTATTTTATACAAACTATAGGACATGAGTTATGGAGGTTAGGTTTTGATGATTTTGAGGTTTGGACAACATAACTGTACTGATTGGATCACTGTGGAGACGAAAAAGTTACGCAGAGAAAACCCCTGGAGAAGTTACTCTCTGGGGCGATTTTTTTACTGTGGGATTCGAACGAATTCCCAAGGGATTCGAATGAATTGCCAAGGAATTTCAGTCGAATGCATGAGGTTTCAATCGAATGAAAGCCTGGGCAGGATTTCAATCGATTGAATTCCCAAAGGATTCGAATGAAAGAATCAATCGAATACTAAAACCCTATTCATTCGAATGCTTACTGAAAACTTGGATTTTTAAAGGTTCTATGGGATCCAATATGCATAGTTATGGGTACCTTGTGCAATAAGAGCATGCAGCATGAGGAATGGCCGTCATAAGAGTTAGGACGACCCTAGATCACTAGAGATATTCACTTAAATTTAAAGGTGCATAATTGAACCCTAGGAAATAAAGCAGAGAACTAAGGCCCCAATCACCAAGGATTCGGCCGGCCTTAGTTAGAGTCAATAGTTATATGATTAGGAAGACCCCATTCTCTTGGCACGTCTTACAGACACGTCGCCCCTCACCAATTCGGCAAGCTAAGTTGGTCAGAGCAACGCAGGTAAAGAGACCTGATTCAGAAAATAAAGAGAACGAGCCAAGGCCCGAGGAAAAGAAAAAAAAGAAGAAAGAGAACAGGACAAGTCCTGTAAGAAAGAAAGGGGGACCCCATTAAAGAAAAGAGAAGTACCGAGATAGACGACCACGCCTGATCGCGCCCAAGGGCCGGTCCTTCGCCGTTTCTGTAAGGGGTGGTTGCACCTATTGTATTTGATGATTTCCTCTTATGAGCCTTACATGGTTAGCTACCATTCCAGTAAAGAGTGCTGCCGGGTCGATACAATAGTGGCAAGAAAGAGGTTGTAACCTAGGCCACGGTTACATGAGTGAAAGGACTAAGAAGAAGGACGCTAACCCGGGTAAGCCGGTATGCGTAAGAGATTCCCAGATTTCCCCCATGCACTATATAGTTAGTAGTTACATGCAGGAATGAATGAATGTATGTATGTATGCCAGTATGTATGCAAGTATGTATGTATTTATATATGTTTATGCATTATGTATCGTCAAGAAACGACCCAAGACGAGTAGTATGTCATTAGTAGCAACGTATAGTTAATGAGCACGAAGCCCCGGTAATAATAAGAGTAGCACTCCAATCACCTAGTAATCTTAGGTAAAGCTTCCTAGAGCATAGGACCAAGAAAATAGATAGTAGGGGAATAGTTGCATGCATACTTAGAATAATCTCTAAGCGGCCTGGAGAATAACCGAGAAATGAAAAGCCACGGTTGAAATGTGCTCACTGAGAACCTACCGTTCTCACCCCCACTCGCTTATGGCTCCAGGGACTACGGACGAATCTTATTATGCTGATGCTACGGAACTCGAGGAGGACCCGTGAAGGGATATTTAGCTGACTTGTAATAGATGCAGCATCTAGAATAAATGTACTCTTTGAACCTGTGTATTGGGCATGTAATGTAACTAGTATCTGATGTGTACATGTGTACGTAAAGGACCCGCTATGTATGTAATGTATGTGTGCCCTGACTTGGACCCGACGTACTAATGATATCGTTTGTTATATAATTCTGTTGCACCCACGGCTCCTATGTTGCAAACCACATGTATGATTGTAAAAGAAAAAAAAAATGGGTCCTTATCTTCTAAACCAGTATTTTCGAAAACCCCACAGCAATACCAAGAAGTTAACACCCTAGTGAGTATTACGTACGGCTCGAGCGTACGAAATCGGCTAGGGGTGTTGCACTGGCTAAGTTGTTATTGCTCTGGTGGGGATAGTACTTAGTCCCATTTGTACATTGAACATATTGTTACCCAAAATATGGACCAGATTAAAACTTTCTTTGTACGTTACATTGAATTAACTTAGGAGCCTTGCCGCGTTAGAGCATACCTCGCGAGCGGAAACATAACATGCTTAACTAATAGAATGTAAATACATCCAACACATGGCAATGCAACAAGCATTGGTCCATCACACATTCGTAACAAGTACATAGGTTACATTTTAGTAGTAAGTACAAAGGTCACATAACAGTGCATATACACACATACAATCTACTAGCTACTAATCTAATCTTCTGATGTCCTGTCTTGGGATGCCTCCTCCTCATACTGCTCCGCTCGTTGTCCTTCGTCATAACCTAGAGTCATGGATGAGTGGGGTGAGAACATAGCACTCTCAGTGGAAAACCTTAGGGATTAGGGGACTTCTTTTTCCTCATACAGGCTCCAGGCGCTCAGGGATTTCTAGGTGTTACAGTTATACTATAGTCATATTGATTATTATAGTAAGCCTGAGCAACTTTATCTAAATTAACTATGTGACTGGAGAACCTACTCTTAATTAACTAAGTCATTTGTTCTCTACCTTACGTTTTAAGTCACACATAATCACATATTTCACATAATCACATAATAAGCTTCTGTGTGCGTCCACTTATAACCGTGCCCATTTTAATTATAAGCTTCTTTGCACCTTCACTTATGTACAGTTGTGTATCACTTAGAGCACATACTCAAGCTCAACCCCCCCGTAACGGTGGCCTACCGCCACAAGCTTCCTTTTTATCTCAGTACCGTGAGGACCAGACATCGCTTAACCTAAGTAGCTCACGATAGGAGAGTCCATCCTTATGCTGGGGATGGCGAGGGGATCCTACCTCGTCCTTATGCTAGGGACGAGGCATACCCTGGGTTCAGCTTGCCTCTCCTGCCGGCTAGTGGCACAGCTAGGAAAAGAATCCTTTAACATCATTATCCTTCCTTTCCTTTTTGGGACTTAGTGACATCGTGTCCAATTCCTTTTCCTTTCCTTTCCTTTCCTTTCATGAATCCATTTCCATGACACATAATCACATAAGACATATATCAATACAGTCCATTTATCTTAAACATAAATCCTCAGTTCATACCATTTAGCATACTTAGTAAAAATAAGTAGACCCATGGATAATTGCAAGTAGTATAAAAGTTGTGTTTAAGAAGAGTTCCAGGTTCAGAAAATGGCAAGTTTCGAAATGGGGAGTCTAACTTCAGTCAGGCCGCTCAGCACGTCACAGGTCGCTTAGCGGGAACCCTGGCCGCTCAGCGTACCCTGGCAAAATTCAGCTCCTAATTCTTGCAATTCTCCATGTTCTACAAAGTTTCTAACCAATAATCCTTCGAGCATTTCTTTCATCATTCATTATCCATTTATAACAACCATAAACATACTTCCAAGTTTCCAAAATCATTTCCATCATAAAACTCCTAACAATCTATTCATGAAGCACATAGCATATCTGGCACGTATAACACATATTCACATAGCTTCCATAGCAATTCATCAAAGAGTATATTCATAGCAAGAAACCTAACATATCCTAGCATAAATATCACATATATATCATCAAGAATCTTAGACCACAGAGACAGTGGTTATATCAGGTTTACCCACGTTTTACCGGTTCCGACGGTTCTTGCTGGTTCCTAGCTTGCTTTGACGCCTCCTAGCTCTTCTTGGCTGAATTTCCTTAAGTTTTCCTTAGAGATTTTGAGGGTTCTTTGTGGGTTTAGGTCAGGGGATTCCTGAAAAAAGTGAACTGGGTTTAAGGTAGGAAGTGTTTGGGTCTTCGGTTGGACAGAATCATAGTCGACTGGGTAAACGGGCAGAGCTCTGGCAAGGTTTCCAATTTTTCTTCTCATTTTCAGTTTTGGGAGGGTATTTATAGCCCAAGGGCTGAATTCCAATTTTCCATTTTGCCCTTGGCCCAAAATTACCAAAATGCCCTTTCAATTTAATAAACTAATTACTTAATTAGTTTGGATAATTATGAGGTCACATGAGGTCACATTAATGAATATTTTATCATTTTTTCTAAAAAATCTGCCTCCCCCACGTGCTCAAATCAGATTTGGGTCCCACCCGGTCCCGTTTTGCTTGTGTTTGGTCGTTCGCAGTTCCGATGCGTCGCGCTTGGTCGTCCGAAAAATATTCCGCTTATACCGTCGCGATCCTCTAATTTCCCTTAACCTAGAAATAATATTCATTCAAGGCATTTATGGATTTTTGTAACACCCCTGCTAATTGCCCACTTCCATGGTAGTAAAACAATGCTCACAGGGTTGTTATGCGTTGTGCCAGGTTAACTTTTACCCTTACCTTTACATTAGCAAATAGTTCTTATGCGAAAATATGGACCCATTTGAAAAGTATTCTTTTCCATTATCATTTGTAAAGTAGGAGCCGTGCGTGATTTTGGAGAGCATATAACAACAGTCGCTATAGGTTAGGGATAACTGAAGCAGAACATAAAGAGTATATGTGCATACATACATAAATACAACCAAGGTCCAACATTAGTGCACATTGTCATAATAATAAATATGTACACAAAAGGTAACTAAGTCCTAATACATAATACAAAACATAAGCCATCCAAATGTCACGGTCATCCCTGTGCCTTGACTTCCATCTGCTGTCAGTCCAAATGCCTCGTACACCTGCTAGATCCATATCAGAGTGGGGGTGAGAACTCTTAGTCCTCAGTGGGGTTCCTTAGCCCTAACTACTGTTCATTTACTCGGGTATCCTTCAGGCCGCTCAGGAGATCTCTAAGTGATCATGCATACTAAACAAAACCTACTGATTATTATCTTGTCCTAGAATCCTGAACAGCTTTATCTATGTTACTACGTGATCAGGGGAACTAGTCTTTCTTATCTTGGTTCTCG
>QANU01100274.1:59108-71975 GCA_003254905.1 Nissolia schottii | reverse complement strand
GCTCGCAGTCTCGGTGCGTCGCGCACGGTCGTCCGAAAAATATTCCGTTTATACTGTCGCGATCCTCTAATTCCCCTCTACCTAAGGGTATTAATATTTAAAGGTGTTTGTGAGTTTTTCTCTGGGGGAGTATTTTCACGGACACCTTTTGCGCGTCAGAAAATTTCGTCGGCAAACAACGACTGTTCGGTTGTCTGCCGAACTTCTTGCCGCGACACGTCTTATTTTCTAGGTATATTTTACCTATTAATTCCCCATTTTAGTTTCCTAGTCATGATTAGAAAATTAATATAATAATTATATTTACGATTATTTCCCTATGGAAAAATCGGGATGTTACAATTTTTCTCCGGAGGAGTATTTTCCACGGATACCTTTGTCACCTCATTGAGCTCTTGTGTCTGCAGACAACTGCACCGCTTGCATTTCTGGAATCGTCAAAGCTTCCTAGTAGCGGTTTGGGGTTCATTATAGGGATTTGGTAATCTTTCCCCCATAAGGTATGGTTGTTCTAGTGGGGCTAAATGGGGCTAATCGGGGTTGTTCTAGTGTCAGCGGAATCATCCAAAACCGAACCAATTTCCGTTTTTTCGACACTTTAGGTTTTTCATCCATCTCTAGGGGTCGAGAGGAATCATTTGAGTGTAAGCATAATTTATCAAAACCCAACAGAATAATTTCTACTGACCCCTATACATTAATTCACACGAAAGGCTCAGTGAATAGTTATTTTGGGAAAATTTTTACTAAGATAAGAGTGAGATGTTACATGATGAATAAAACATGAACCAATTATTTAAGACTGAAAAATTTAATTAAAGATTATTTTCTAAAATATTGATAAAAAATATCGGTGTCGTGACCTCGCAGGAATTTCGCGAGATCCGGATCTCGGTTTGATATTACTTGAAATTTAAATAAGTATCTGTGGCACCCGTTAATCACACTCTTATAAAGGGAAAAAATTTTGGGTATCCATTATTGATTTAAATTCCTCATTTTAAATGTCGGGTTAATGTAGAATTTTGTGTGGATAATTTTTGTGTCCTCCATTAATTTTTTGCACGCATGTTTGCACGCGTAGCCGGACAGTTAACGAACAAATATGGTCAGAAATCGCACTAATTTTCGAGCTAATCGGCTCCCTCACTTGCAGCACGGCAAGCCCATGCTTCTTCACCTAAACCATCACCTCACCTTACCCACCACTGTGCAAGCATCATCGCACTACTCCCTTAAATCCCCAAAATTCTTCCTCATTCCTTCCCCCACCCGAAGCCCCTCTTTGCTGCTCCTTCCTCCCAGTTCTTCTTCTTTTCCATTTTCTCCATCAACCCTCAAGCTCTTAAAGCTCTCTCAAACACCCATACACCTACACACATAGCCACCATCATCCTCAAATCCTTCTTTGGAGAAGGCAACTTGTGGCTTGGGAAGCTCCAAGCACTTCGAGGAAACTCTCCTCAACATCCACCCACAAATCATTCAAGTGGGTAAACCTTGCTGAAAAACCATCTATTGATGGTTCTATCTATGCATGTGTGTGTTTGCGAAAAATATATATGATAAAGGGTTGAAATAGGCTCTGTGTATGTTGAGTGTATTGTGTTGGCTGCAAAAATATGAAAAATTGAATGATTAAAGTGGGTAAGAAGCCACATATTTGAGAAAACGAAGCAAAATAAATGTTACAGGTCTGTGGTCATTCAAATGACCAGAGCCATGGTCATTTGAATGAACCATGAGATTTCTAGAAAATAAGAGCAGAATTATGTGGTCATTCGAATGACCCCAAGGACCCCAAGGTGTCATTTGAATGAACCACGAAAAAATCCTTTTAAAAACTGAGCCAGAAAGTAGTCATTCGAATGACCAGGACTTGGGCCATTCGAATGAAAACCCAAAACTTTTGGTGAAAATTTTCTAAGTGCCAGTCATTGAAATGACTTGAACTAGTCATTCGAATGAGCAATTCATTTTGAAGAAACTAAGGGTGAATGGCCTATGTCATTCGAATGATCCACCACGGTCATTCAAATGACTCATTTTAAGAACTAATATGAGGGCCACTCCTTTGACATTCGAATGACTCCTTGGGGGTGCCATTTGAATGACTCAGACATTCGAATGACCCTTGGGGTGTCATTCAAATGACTCAGGGTTTTGCAAAACCCCCGCAATATGTTTCCCTTATCTGTGTATGTGTATGGCAAGTATTATGAATCTTAATCTTGTTTGCAAGCATCATGAGGACACAGTTGTCACTAGGCCATAGGGCAACCATTGATCACTAGAAACGTAACACCTAAGCTTAACCAAAGATCATAATTGAACCCTAGGGAACAAATTTCTTAAGAAGGTTTCGGTCGCCAAGGGCTCGGTATACCTTAAAGGAAAGTACATAGATATGAAATAGGAAATCCCCTCTCTTGGCACGTCACACCTGACAAGCCACCACCAGTTTAGCAAGATAAACTGGTCTAAAGATTAAGAAACACAGGCTTAGACCTGAACGCGGGCTTTGCCCAGATTTAAAGAAGAAGAGAAAAGCTGAAAGTAAAGCTATGTCCACAGAATGAAAGTTAAGGCAGCCTGTAAGGGGTGTGCAAAGATCAAGTTAAAGAGAATGTCATGAAAGAAACGAGTTTACTCCTGATGACGCCGCTAGGGCGACCCTTCACCATCTAGCATGCCAGATGGTCACCTCCTATCGTCAGTCGATGAAAGTATGCTTACGAGCAATCGTGGTTAGCTACCACTCAGGAAAGAAGTGATGGCTAGTCGCCGATGATACGGTAATAGTAAGTGGGTCGTAGCCCAACAGGGATGACGGTGTAACATCCCTGTTTCTCGCTTAAAAAGATTTTGTAAAATTTATGGATTTTTGCCTAATTAAAGGCACAAAGGAAAATGATTGAACGGGGAAAATTATTTACAAGATCTAATTCCCTTAAACTTTGGAGAAAGCTCTGGAGTTACGATCTCGCAGGACACTGTTGATCTTGGTAACCAATACCCAAGAGGGGGTGAATTGGGTATTTAAGAAGTTATTCTAATTTTGACAAATATTGCATTTTCATGCAATCAACGTTACTACGCAGCGGAATATAACAATTAAAGATTATAAGCATGCTCAATTATATTTGTAATAAAATAATAAGATCAATAGAGCAACTTAATTATAAACAATTATCAACAGATGCAATTCTCAAATGCAANGTGCCATTTGAATGACTCAGACATTCGAATGACCCTTGGGGTGTCATTCGAATGACTCAGAGTTTTGCAAAACCCCGCAATTTGTTTCCTTTATCTGTGTATGTGTATGGCAAGTATTATGAATCTTAATCTTGTTTGCAAGCATCATGAGGACACAGTTGTCACTAGGCCATAGGGCAACCATAGATCACTAGAAACGTAACACCTAAGCTTAACCAAAGATCATAATTGAACCCTATAGAACAAATTTCTTAAGAAGGTTTCGGTCGCCAAGGGCTCGGTATACCTTAAAGGAAAGTACATAGATATGAAATAGGAAATCCCCTCTCTTGGCACGTCACACCTGACAAGCCACCACCAGTTTAGCAAGATAAACTGGTCTAAAGATTAAGAAACACAGGCTTAGACCTGAACGCGGGCTTTGCCCAGATTTAAAGAAGAAGAGAAAAGCTGAAAGTAAAGCTATGTCCACAGAATGAAAGTTAAGGCAGCCTGTAAGGGGTGTGCAAAGATCAAGTTAAAGAGAATGTCATGAAAGAAACGAGTTTACTCCTGATGACGCCGCTAGGGCGACCCTTCACCATCTAGCATGCCAGATGGTCACCTCCTATCGTCAGTCGATGAAAGTATGCTTACGAGCAATCGTGGTTAGCTACCACTCAGGAAAGAAGTGATGGCTAGTCGCCGATGATACGGTAATAGTAAGTGGGTCGTAGCCCAACAGGGATGACGGTGTAACATCCCTGTTTCTCGCTTAGAAAGATTTTGTAAAATTTATGGATTTTTGCCTAATTAAAGGCACAAAGGAAAATGATTTTGGATCGGGGAAAATTATTTACAAGATCTAATTCCCTTAAACTTTGGAGAAAGCTCTGGAGTTACGATCTCGCAGGACACCGCGAGGTCCGTGCCCCTTTTTGGTTAATACGAAAATCGGGTTGGGAGCCAAAGGGATCTGTGAAAGATAGGCTGACGGAAACAAGTTCCCGGATACCTTGTTTCGGTAAGTCATCCTGACCAAAAAAAATTCGTAGATCGCGGGTATGTGTCCGGAATATTTTTCGGATATCCGTACACAGGTGAATGGTTACCAAACGCGATCAAACGTGACCGAAACTGAACTGAGGGCCCAGATATTTTAGATATTTATAATAAACTAATAGTATAATAATAAAATTAATTAATTAAATAATTAAGCAGGGGGTCAAAGCTATAAAAGGCCTCTGAAGTTAAAAGAAAGAGTTTTCACTTTCCTTTAGTTTTTCCCCATTTCTAGTCCCGTTCCTGCACATCGCATAAGCGCTGCCAGACTCTAGAAAAATAGCATGAGTACACCCACACAAAGAGAATATTTTTCTCTTTATTACTACCGATTCAGAAACTCGTTTCGATGTGGGTAACTTTAAGCCCACTGTCTATGTGGTTGATTTTATGACTGTGTATATTTATCTATATGTATTTGACTGCATAACTACTTTATGAAAACTATAGGAAGTAAGCTGAGTAGAATGGTTTTTGATGATTTTGACGTTTAGGAACCATAACTATGCTGATTGGATCACTGGAAAATGAGAAAAGTTACGGTGAGGAGCCCCTGGGAGAAAAGGCTCTAGGGAGCCAATTTTACACTATTTCATTCGATTGAATTCTCAAGGGATTCGAATAAAAGAATTTTGGATTTTAATCGAATGAATTAGGATTTCAGTCAAATGAAAGCCTGAGAAGGATTTCAATCGATTGAATTCCTTGATCAATCGATTGAAAGAATTATTTGAATGCACAACCCTAATCATTCGAATGCTCACTGAAAAACTTGAGTTTTAACTATGTCATGGGATCCATCAGGCACAACTATGCGTACCCTAAACCATGAGAGTATACATCATGAGAAAATGGTCGTCATATGAGTTAGGACGACCATAGACAACTAGAGGTATTCACATAAAATTAAAGGTATAATTGAACCCTAAGGAATAAAGCAGTGTATAAAGGCTCCGATCACCAAGGACTCGGACGGCCTTAGTCAGAGTATGTAGTTATATAATTAGGAAGATCCCTATTCTCTTGGCACGTCTCACAAACACGCCCCTCACCAATTCGGCAAGCTGGATTGGTTAAGAGCAACGCAGGTAGAGAGACCTGATCACGATAGTAACGAGTCAAGGCCCGAGATAAAGAGAACAGGCCAAGGCCTGAGAGTAAAGAGAACAGGCTCAGGCCTGAGAGTAAAGAGAATAGGAGAATTCTTGAAGAAAGAAAGGGGGTCCTAGTAAAGAGAAAAGTACAGAGAAGCGTGTCCATACCTGATCGAGTCTAAGGGTCGATCCCTCGCCATCCCGGTAAGGGGGTGGTGGTACCTATCGTGTTGATGTCGTCCTCCTATGAGCTTTACGCGGTTAGCTACCACACTGGTTATAGCGCTGCCGGGTCGATGTGATAGGGAATAGAAGGAGATTGTAACCGAGGCCACGGTTACAAAGGTGAAAGGACTAAGCAGGACGCAGCCACAGGGCATGTAAAAGATACACAGATTCCCTCATGCACTATATAAGTTACATGTATAACTGAATAGATGAATGTATGTATGTATGCTAGGCTGTATGTATGTATGCTAGGCTGTATGTATGTATCTATATACGTGTGTATGCATTATGTATTGTCAAGGGAACGTCCCAAGACGACTATTATGTCTCTAGCAATAACATAGAGTTAAAGAGCACGAAGCCTAGGTAATGTCCCCAGTAGAAACCCCAGTCACCTAGTAACTTAGATAAATCCATTCAGGACCTAGGCAAAGATAATAACCAGTAAGGGTATTAGTATGCATGACACCTAGAGATATCCTGAGTGGCCTGGAAGATAATGGAGTAACGAAACGATAGATAATGCTAGGGACTCCCACTGAGGACGAAAAGTTCTCACCCCCACTCCTTATGGGTCCAGGTGTGCAAAGCGAATGGATCGACAAGCGAGAGGTGTGGTAGGCGACGAATGGCGGCAGCAGGACAGTTCCAAGGCCAGAGTAAAGTGACGATGCTCGCGTTAGGGCGATAGATGTTTTGTATTATGCTCTATGACCCTTGATAGCTTTTTATGTAAATACTTATTAATAGGCAATGTGTAATTATATGTTGGACCTTGATTGTGCTTATATGTATGTTTATATTCCTCTGGGCTTATTACCACCTTAACTGCCATATACGTTAGAGTTTGTATATGTATGTTTCCTTGATCACGCACGGCTCCTAGTTTGTAAACAGTAAAAGAATGATTTTCAAAATGGTCCATATTTTCAAGTAAGAAATATTTGCCAAGATGAAAGTAGGGGCTAAAAGTAACCCGACCAAAGCAGAAAACAACCTAGTGAGCATTGTTTACCCGGTGAGCATTATTTACTACGTACGGGTAAACAATTAGCTAGGGTGTTTCAGACGGTCCCACGGATTACGAAGGTGAATGATGGACAAAAAAGTAATGAAAGAGGACGCAGCCTTAGGGCGCGTAAGAGAATCCCCAAGCCTCTCATGCATGGATTACGATTGTATGTCTGTATATATAAATATGTAAGTATATGTATGGCAAGAGGGCCCGACCTGATTGCCTTAAGATAAACCCCAAAGCACCATAGGTATCAAACGATAAATGTTAAGGAGCTCGATAGAAAACCCCTAACCCCTAGGGCAAAGATTAGATTATCCCCTGACACTTAGTAATTTAGATAAAGCCGTTCAGGAATAGCAAGAATAAAACTGAACTAGGAAATGTAGAATAGCATGACACCTAGAGATCTCTTGACTGGCCTGGATCATAACCGAGCCAAAGAAAAGTAATGACTGCTATAGTCGCCCACTAAGAACGCATTGTTCTCATTCCCACTTGCTTGTGATTCCAGGTGCCACTGATGACTACCCCGCCGGTGAAGATGACCCTGCTGATCAGTATGACCTGACAGATTGACCCGGTCACTGGGATCATCATGGAGACCCGCGTATATATGCCGACTGCTGTTGTGAATAACACTTTTCGGGATCTGGGACCCCACTTGAGCCACTACTAACCGCGGGAGCATCAGTCGACCACTCCATCGCTATCGAGGACATTAAGGATGATGATTTGAGGGAGATGGACTCAAGAAAAGAAGAAGAGGCAGTGGAGGCAGAAGAGGAGGAAGACTCTGAGGACGACCCAGACCTCGAGTAGGGGCAATCGTAGCGGATGAGCAGCGGATCTGGTTTTCTTTGGTCTTCGTGATGGGTTTTGTACGGACGATATGGGGGTTCCCTAGTCCTTAATATATGTAGTTCTTATAATTAAACATTTCTGTATGGGGTCCTCCAAAATGACTGCTATTATCTAAGAAATGATGTGTAATATATATGTATTGACTTATGCTAAATTCCGGTTATTGCTCTTCTATTATGTGGTGAAGTACCATTGTGTGTGTGATTACTTGTTTGCTTACTGGGTTAACAAATCATCGTTGTTAATCATTAAGCCCAAAAAGGCTCTAACGTTTGTATACATTTTTTGTCACGCGTGGCTTCTATTTCTAATTAAGGATATGTACGAAAAAGTTTTAATCGGTCCATATTTTCGTAAAGGAATACTTTCTAACATATAGGGACTACAAGTAATTCCACCAAGTAGATAACAACTTAACTAGGACTGGTTTATAACTTAAGCATAAGCTAGCTAGTTAGGGTGTTTCAAGGTGCGAGCTGGCGGCGGAAGTGCGGGTTGACTTGCTTCCTCGTTCCCCTGCGGTAGAACGACGACGAGGCGACCACGAGTTAGGATTAATCTCCACGTCATTGTCATATGGCGGGAGTTCTTTCTCTTCACTGTCTAGGAGAATCAGTGTGGCAGGTGAGGAGCCATGATTCGCAGGTTGACTGGAGGAGGGTGCGGGTATTGACTGTAGGGGGAGTGGGCATTCCATGGAGGAATAGGTACAGGTCTCCGTGACAACCCGAGTGTCGGGGTCCTGCTGCCTAATCCTGCTCAGCAGCGTTGTCCGCTTCATCGTTGGGATACTCATTGAATTCACCTGGCATCGTAAACGAGTGGGGATGAGAACGGTTCATCCTCAGTGGAAACCTGCCAAGCGTGGATTGGTCTTGCTTAACTCATTTAGGAGCCAGGCTGCTCAGGAGGTTTCTATGTGTCATGCAGTCTGAATCTTCCCACTTCTTACTTTATTCTTTTCTAATCCAGAGTAGTTTTATCTACTTTACTAGGTGACTGGGTATCTCTAATCTTTACGTTACCTAGGGATTCATGCTTGTTACCTTTATTCGCTTGAGTGAGTTCTTTTGACAGTAACTTATAGTACTTACATACATATTCACATACGTCACATATCTTATGCATGATGGGGTTGGGATTATCTTACGCTCTTTAGGCTGCGTCCTTTTCATTACTTTATGCCCGTCATTCTCCTTTGTAGTCCGTGGGATCGTCATCCCCTTGCAGCTACAACCTACTTTTGTTTTCGTATCGCCATCGACCAGGAGGCGCCCCTACTTGAGTGGTAGCTAACCACGGATGCACGATGGCATACTTCATCGAGTGGGGTAGGGAATTGACCATTCCCCTTGTGGAATGGTGAAGGGGTCCACCATTATAGTGACACCAAGAGTGGGCTTGTTACTTTAAACTTCTTCTTGCCTTTCTCAAGGTCCACACTTGGGGACATACTTTCTAGGTGATTATCTTCTAATTATGTAGGGTTATCTGATGAAAGCCTTTTTAACCACCTTCTAAGATCTTGACACAGCTTAGGTTTTGTCACAACTATGCTAAGCTCGTAGAAAGCTTATCTGCGCTTTTGTCGTTCAAATTAAATTTATATATATATATATATATATATATCCTACTTTACGGCTTTCAGATTCCAAAGGAATCCAATTGCAGTATAGTCGAGTATAGTCGAATCCACAGAGAGTTGCAAAAATACCGTTCTTGAGTTCGCTTAATTAAACAATGGAGTGAAGGATTTGATAATTGTTTGATAATTAAAATAAGTAAATAAATGACATAAAAGTAAATAGGAAACAAATCAGAGGTAGTTCCGAAGCTTGTTAGGAATTTTAGTCACATCATAGTTGCATGCATCCAGTTACTTATTACATAGAACTATCGATTGATTGCCCGCCACCAGTTCTTAACTTGTCATCACTTTCGTGCATGACAAGATCACAGGTTTCCTTTGTTAAACTGTCTCTTTCGCACACAAGCTTAACAAAGTACGCTAGCGTTAATCCAGATGTTACAACGGCTAATCTTAATTCCAGTTATGGCAACAAGATTAGATGAAATAGTTTAGTTCCGACTCTAATGATTGTAACTTTCGTTCACAATGTTTGAGCCTAGAATCTAGTTAAGCATAATGATGTTGATCTTAACTTGGTTATGATTTAATTAGTATAACTATCATTCATACAACTAAATCCCAAATCAAGAATCAAAACATTAAACAAAGACTAGCATTAAGTGTAAAACAAATCAAGCAAATCATAGGGAAAGGATAGATTCATATGTAATAATTACATGGATACAAGCAAACTACAATAATGACCAAAATCCTAACAAAAAGAGGGTTAGGAACCCATCTTACAAGAGAATCTCGGAGGCAAGGTTTAGGCACTTACCATGACACGTACTCACGCCGTCATGGCCATGGCTTCGCCAAGCTTCCTCGATCTCTGGCTCCTTCACAAGCCTTGTCTTTGTTCCTAATCTAACCTAAACTAAACTAAGCTTTAAAGTGTAACAAAATGTGTAAAAGAATGGAGTTGTGGGGGAAGAAGAAGATGGTTTCGAAGTGGTCTCGGCCTCCCTATTTATAGGCAAAATTTGGGGTCCATTACTCAGCGGTTTTGGTACCATCGCTGAGCGATAAGCTCTGAATCACTGGGCGGCAGCGCACTATCGCTGAACGATTGTACTTTTACGCGTCTTCATTAAATGCTCGGCAGCTTTTTCAGGGCGGCGCTGACATGGATGGCGGCGCCAGGCTGGCTCCAGATGGCTCAATGATGACGCCGGTGCAAGTTGCTTGCCGACATAGCTTCGATGAGCGATAAGTGTTATACCGCTGAGCGATGTGCTCTTGAGCACTGAGCGATGTGTAGTTCCTCGCTGAGCGTTGCCTCGTCCAGAATCTTCTCTTTAAGCTTTTCCAATTCTGCCCTTTTCTCCATTCTTCATGGGACTATTCTTTAATTATGCTGCCTGCATCCATCTTCCAAAATATTTTATAAACCTACAAAACAAGGGGATTAAATTAGATAATTCGTTTAAAACATATGCAAATAAGTGCCATTTTGATATGTCAATTTTGTGTAAATTGGGCACTTATCATTATCCTAGATCCCTAATGACAACCATTACCTCATGATGCATGATAACGTAAGTACAATACATAATACATAATGTATATATATATATATATATATATATATATATATTCATAAACCTTTACGGATAAGCCTAGGCGAATTATGTAACATCCCGATTTTTCCTTAGAGAAATAATCGTAAACATAAATATTTAATTAATTTTCCAATCATGATTAGGGAATTAAAATGGGAAACTAATATGTAGAATATCCCTAGGAAAAAGGACATGCCGCGGCAGGAAGTTCGGCAGACAACGGAACAGTCATTGTTCGCCGATGAAATTTTCTGGCGCGCAAAAGGTGTCCGCGAAAATAATCCCTCGGAAAAAACTCACAAACACTTTTAAATATTAATACCCTTAGGTAAGGGGAAATTGGAGGATCGCGACGGTATAAACGGAATATTTTTCGGATGACCGTGCGCGACGCACCGAGACTGCGAGCGATAAAACACGAGTGAACCGGAATCGGGAGAAAATGAAATTTAGCAGCTGAACTAAGAGAGAGAGGGCTGCACGGTCTGATGGTGATTTTGTCCAATCCCCTAAATCATGCTTCCAAATTCCCATCACCTTACTTGCCTTACACACTTCACCAAATCCCATCACATGGCCATACCTATGCCCATGCTTTCTACTATTCATCACTTTTTCTAAATCCTAAAATTCAATTAATTTCCCTCACCCTCAGCCCTCAAAATCGAGACCTCACTCTCCCAAAGCCAATCCTCTTCTTCACTCCCCTGACGCCTTGCATTCTTCTCTCCACACGGTTTCTAAAGCTTTTCTCCCATCCCACCACACTTTGCCTATAGACTACACTTCCATAAGCCAAGCAAACCGTGCCAGAAACAATTGCTCTTAAAGTTTTCCTTCATTTTTCTCTAAACACAGCCCTTAAGTCTCCTCATCTCTGTTCATTTCCTTCCATCCGAAATCAGGGGGAACAACCCCATCACCCTCTACCTTGCTCACGAACTTGTCATCTTGGAAAAAGGGAGGAGCTCAAGCTTTGAAAACAACAAGGCTTGTGGGACTTCACTCCAAGCTTCCCTCACCACCGCCAGGTCCTTCTACAGGTGGGTAACTATGGCTTACTCACCTATTTGGTGGTTATGTTTGCTTGTGTGTGTATGTATGTTTCTCTGTATGTATGATTATGTATGCTAGAGCTCATGCTAGGATTTAGGAGTGATTCTGAAGGGTCCTGTGACCTGGATTAGATAGGTTTTGATAGTTAGAATATGTGTGAAAAACTCAAGGAGCATCCATGAGCAAAGGGGGAAGAAAAGCAAGAAAAACAAAGAAAATAGAGTCTGGTTCGTCAGGTATTGTGGGGTGGTTCCGCAGAGAGTAACCGAGGGCAGTCTAGAGTTGTTGAGCGGCACCTGGGATGGTACTAAGTGATTCCGCGGAGAGAGACTGAGAGCAAGCTAGCGAGTTGCTGAGTGGTTCCATGGAGAGTTGCTGAGTGGGTTCCGCGGAGGTCCCCTAGAATTGTAGAGGAGATTTCCCCAAGCTGCTGAGTGGAGTCTAGAGTTGCTGAGTGAGCACCAGCAGTTTGCTGGGTGGGTTCCGCGGAGGATCCCTGGAGTGCTGAAAGGGTTACGTAGAGGGTGCTGAGTGGGTTCCGCGTAGGACCCCTGGAGTGCTGAGAGGGTTACGTAGAGAGTGCTGAGTGGGTTCCGCGGAGGATCCCTAGAGTGCGGTGCTGAGTAGGTTCCGCGTAGGACCACTGGAGTGCTGAGAGGGTTACATAGAGAGTGCTGAGTGGGTTCCGTGGAGGATCCCTGGAGTGCGGTGCTGAGTGGGTTTTGCGTAGGACCCCTGGAGTGCTGAGAGGGTTACGTAGAGTGCTGAGTGGGTTCTGCGGAGGATTCTTGGAATGCTGAGAGGGTTACGTGAAGAGTTCTGAGTGGTTTCTGCGGAGGTTCATGCATTATGATTATTTAAAGTAATATGTATGACTGAAATATGTGAACTATGTGATGAAGTATGTTCATGCATTATGATTATTTAAAGTAATATGTTAGCATGCCATGCATCATGATAAGGTACATTCAGAGGACTAGAAGTTAATCAGGTAATGAGTAAAGATTATAATGGAAATGAACCTTAGGGAACAAGTCATGTCATATTATGTGCGGAAGAAGAGAAGAAAGAAGAAATGTTATGAGAAAGTTAAGATGAGAATACAAAGAAATGCTATGAGAAAGATAAGATGATAATATGCTGAAATGATATGAGAAC
>QANU01100274.1:37299-48033 GCA_003254905.1 Nissolia schottii | reverse complement strand
GGGATTCGAATGAATTCCCAAGGGATTTCAGTCGAATGCAGGAGGATTCAATCGAGTGAAAGTCTGAGCAGGATTTCAATCGATTGAATTCTCGATGGATTCGAATGAAAGAACTCGCAGGATTTCATTCGAATGCACCCCTAGTCATTCGAATGAAACTTGAAGCCTTTGAGTCCCTTAGTTTTTCTACATGTTCCAACCAGCATAGAAGCTCAGATCATTGTACATGAGTATAACTATTGAGGTGATTATGTGATTATATGTGGGTAAAGCATGCATCATGAGGATAGATCACTAGAAGTTATTGTCTAATGAATGAGTAATTAATAAAGTTGAGAATGAAATGTAGGAACAAGAGAATGATGAGAAAAGATAAATGTGCATACGAGAGAAAAGAATGATGAGACGCATGACATGTGATAGAAAAATGAATGGATTATGATGTGATGAATATGTGTATGATGTGGTCTGCTTCCGGCTTAGCCAAGAGGGCAGCCCCTCGCCACCCAGGAAGGGGGTGGAGTCATGTTTGCCCGGAAAACAGACAGAGAAGGCAGGTCGTACACCACCATAGGGACGACGGTCCTGAGGTGTACGAGGGAGTACTGGGACACAGGCGGGAAGAGATATGGTGAATGGTACGAGCACATGCATTGAAATCTGTGCCCCATCGGCACGATGACCTATTGCATAGATACTATGAAATGTCCCGTGCCTGGCAAGCATGGTGGAGCGCAACATATACGTGGTGATCAGTGTGTCTGTCAGCATACATGTTTATGATGTGGTTATTAAATGATGGTTAGGAGTAGAAAGCACGAGAACCTAGATACGCAAGACTAGTTCCTTGATCACGTAGTAACATAGATAAAGCTGTTCAGGACCCTAGGCCAAGAAAATAATCAGTAGGGTTTTAGTATGTATGATCACTTAGAGATCTCTTGAGCGGCTTGGAGGATACCCGAGTAAATGAACAGTAGTTAGTGCTAAGGAACCCCACTGAGGACTAAGAGTTCTCACCCCCACTCGGTTATGGATCCAGTAGGTGTACGAGGCGACTGGACTGACAGTTGCTTGAGGTCAAGACACAGGGACGATGCTGACACGAGGGGAATCTATGTTTTGGAGAATATATGTTTTGTATTATGTATTAGGACTTAGATCCATTTTGTGTACATATGTATTATTATGACGATGTGTACTGATGGTGGACCTCGGTTGTATTTATATATACATATGCACATATACTCTTTATGTTCTGCTTCAGTTACCCTTAACCTATAGCGACTGTTGTTATATGTTATCTAAATCACGCACAGCCCCTAATTTACAAACTGGTACTGTAAAAGAAGAATTTTCAAATTGGTCCATACTTTCGCATAAGAACTATTTGCAAAGGTAAAAGTAAGGGTAAAAGTTAACCTTACACAACGCATAACAACCCTGTGAGCATTGCTTACTACCATGGAAGTGGGCAATTAGCAGGGGTGTTACAGTTGGTATCAGAGCAGTTTAGTCCTTAAAAGGCCTGGGGCTGAGCTGCATTATGCTTTCGAGCATGTTCACGGTGCATGACTCTACTAAGTTGTATGTGCTATGTTAAGTGTACCGGCCTTTTCCGAGACTGATCAACTTGGGATTTGTGCAGGTACAACGCCTAGCCATGCCGCAGCGTAGGGATCCAGTACAATATAACCACGAGCAGGGGGACCTTGCGGCCATCCTTCGAGAAATGGTCCAGACAAATGCTCAGATAGCCGCTGCATTGATTCAAAGGGCCGCCCCACAGACACCGCAAGAGGTAGATGGTTAGAAGTACCTCTAATTCACACGGGCGAATCCGCCCAAATTCGAGGGAGTAATGGACCCTGGGGTGGTCCATAGTAGGATTAGGAAGATGGAACAAGTCTTTGAAGACATAGCCTGTACAGAGCCACAGAAGGTGAAGTTTGCAGCTAGGCTGTTAGACGGAGCTGCAAGGGAATGGTGGGAGATAGCTAGGCTGGTTTTGGAGTAACAGGTAGCTCCCGTCACATGGGGTCAGTTTACAGCTATGTTTCTGGAGAAATATTTTCCCCAGGAGTTGCAAGACCGTAAGGAGATGGAGTTTCTGGAGTTGAAACAGGGGACGATGTCAGTGGCCGAGTACACGACCAAGTTTGAGCGGCTATGCCGATACTGTAGCACATACCAGCTTCAGCCAAGCGAGCAGTGGAAGTGTAAGAGATATCAGCAAGGGCTGAGACCGGAGATGCAAGTGTTCATTCCTACCTGGAGTTTGCCAGATTACGCCACCCTGGTAAACCGATGTCTAGCGCAGGAAGAGGCAAATCAGCGGTTGGAGGTGGTCAAGAATAAGAGGAAGGCAGTGGAGCAAGGGAGCCAGTCACAGGAGCCCCGGAAGAAGGGACCTGGAGGACGATATCCATACCAGCCGCAGCAGCAACAGCAAGAACAGACCCTGGACCAGTCCCAGCCAGGTCAACCACGACAAGGAGGAGAGCCTCGGCCACCTTGCCCGAAGTGTGGAAAGCCTCACAGTGGAGAGTGCTTGATGGGAAAGGCCGTTTGTTACCGATGTGGGAAACCCGGCCACGTCTCCAAGGTGTCTGCCACCGATGCGGAGAAAGCGGACATTTCGCCAGGAATTGCACTGCGACCCAACCCGCAACCCAACCGACAGTTCCGCCGCAATGACGAGTCTTCACCATGTGGTCCGACTACGAGGATATGCGAAGGAAAGCCAGTGCAGAGGATTAAACTGCAGTAAGTATAGTAGATACCTAGACCTCTAGCCACGCTAGAATTTAGGGGCAAAATTCTTTTAAGGGGGTAGAGTGTAACATCCCGAATTTTTCCCTTACGGGAATTTCACGAAAATCCCAATTTTTGCTTAATTAAAAGCACATTAGATGCGATTATTTGGACTGGAAAAATTATTTAGAACATTAATTGCTTTCAAACGCCAGTCAAGTAATTGTTTCTTGATCTCGCGGAGTGCCACGAGGTCCGTGCCAAATTTTGACAAAAATCGGAATTTCGGTAGACACTTAAGGTATCTGTGAAAATTTCCTCCGGGTAATAAATTCACGAATACCTTAACCGGACATACCTCTATGGTCCGGGAAATTAGTAGATCGCGGATATGTGCTCGGAATATTTTTAGAATATCCGAACACGACCGAAAAACAACAAAACGCGATCAAACATGATCGCGAAATAAATTGAACTGGTTTGGGAATTAATTCCCACGACAATGAATAAAGAAAAGGACAAAAGGGGAAATAACTAAAAAGGTGAAGGACAAAAAGGGGGAAAACAAAACTTAGGACATAAAGGGAAATAAAAATTAAAGGAAGGGCAAAAAGGTAAATAAACTTAAAAGGATAATTTTGAAAAAAAAAGAGAAAAGAAATGAAAAAGAAGTGAAAAAAAAAAGCAAAGCTTCTCACGGAAGCTAAAGGCTCCCTGAAGCCTATATAAGAAACCACGGCCTCAGTGCCATTTTTCTTAAGTTTTTCATCTGCTGTGCTGTTACTCTGTCCGAGTGTGCGCGCGACGATTACTCCATCGGACTCAGGAAAAATAGTAGGATCATCCTAAAGCTCTCGGGAGTCGTTTCTAACAACTTCCAAGTGCGCCTGGAAAGTGGGTAATCCTAAGCCCACTGTCTATGTGGTTTATGTTATGACTGTATATATGTATTTTTGTGCTTTTGACTGAAAAACTACTTTGTACAAATGATAGAGAATAAGGTGCATAGGTTAGATTTTGAGGATTTTGCTGTTTGAAAATCATAAGTGTACTGATTGGACCACTGTAGAAGCAGAAATGTTACGCACCGAAAACCCCCGGAGAAGTTACTCTCACTGGGGCGATTTTTACTGTGGGATTCGAATGAAATCCCCAGGGATTCGAATGAATTCCCAAGGGATTTCAGTCGAATGCAGGAGGATTCAATCGAATGACAGTCTGAGCAGGATTTCAATCGATTGAATTCTTGAGGGATTCGAATGAAAGAACTCGCAGGATTTCATTCGAATGTACCCCTAGTCATTCGAATGAAACCTGAAGCCTTTGAGTCCCTTAGCTTTTCTACATGTTCCAACCAGCATAGAAGCTCAGATCATTGTACATGAGTATAACTATTGAGGTGATTATGTGTGGGTAAAGCATGCATCATGAGGATAGATCACTAGAAGTTATTGTCTAATGAATGAGTAATGAATAAAGTTGAGAATGAAATGTAGGAACAAGAGCATGATGAGAAAAGATAAATGTGCATACGAGAGAAAAGAATGATGAGACGCATGACATGTGATAGAAAAATGAATGGATTATGATGTGATGAATATGTGTATGATATGGTCCGCTTCCGGCAGCCACAGAGCGCGTAAGATATCCCCAGATTCCCTCATGCACTATGGCAGTAAATGTACGAATTGATAATTGATGATATGCTGATACGTATGTATGTATCTATATATGTTTATGCATTATGTATTGTCAAGGGAGCGTCTTAAGACGACTATTATGTCTTTATCAGTAACGACATGTTAATAAGCACGAACCCTAAGTAATGACAAGATTAGTATCCAATCACCTAGTAAAGTAGATAAAGTCATTCATGACCTAGACAAAGACAATAACCAGTAGGATTTTAGCATGCATGACATGTAGAGATCTCCTGGGTGGCTGGAAGATAACGGAGTAATGAACGACAGATGACGCGAAGAGACTCCCACTAAGAACGAAGTGTTCTCACCCCCACTCCTTATGGGTCCAGGTGTACAGAGCGAAAGGATCGACGAACGACCGCAACAGGGTGATTACCGGCCGGAGCCAAGTGAAGACGTCTGCAATAGGTTGATAGATATTCTGTACTCTGATCTATGACTATTGTTAATCATTTGTATCATTACCTATTAATAAGCAATGTGTAATTATCTGTTGGACCTTAAATTGTACTTATATGTATATTTATATTTCTCCAGCTTGTCACTAACTTAACTGACAGGTTCGTTAGCCTTTGTATATGTATATGTTTCCTTGTTCACACACGGCTCCTAATTTGCAAATGGATACTGTAATAGAATAATTCCAAATGGGTCCATATTTTCAAGTAAGAAATATTTTCCAAGTTAAAAGTAGGGGCTAAAAGTAACCCCACCAAAGTAGAAAACAACCTAGTGAGCATTGTTTACTACGTACGGGTAAATAGTTAGCTAGGGTGTTTCATTTGGTATCAGAGCAGTTTGGTCCAAGTGAGCCTGAGGACTGAGCTTATCTGCACTTCCGAGCGTGCCTCATTATCAGCTTGCACGGTGTTTAAGTATAGCACCTTTGGGTATAAGATCCAAGGGCATAAATCAGTGGGACCAAAACACTGATTTGTCCTTGTTTCTTGTGCATACTCAGAATAAGTTCGCCATGCACTAAGCCTTGTCTTTTAAGATAAGGAGTAGTGTGGCATAATGCACTCTATCACTTTGCTTTCATTCAACTGTTGCGTTTTTCAGGAACATAGAGCCTAGCTAACTCTGTGTCTTGTTAAGTGTATTCAGGGCTTGATAGCTAGTGCAGAGTGGACTCTGTAAATCTTATTCTTGAGTAACTTGGCCTTCTGCTAAGTGTCTCCCTGCTATTAGACCATTACTCATCGGATGAGAATGGATTGTTCGAAAAGTGAACCCCTAACCAAAGGAAGCCCTTTGTTCCTTCTCCCAATTAAAGTACTCTCATACACATGCATCCCTCCGTCTAGCAAGACTTTCTTTGGAAAATCCTTTGTTCTTACCCTTGATAAAACACTCCCCTATGTCTTATATTCTCACCTTTGTACAAGATCCTACGGAAAGGCTCGAGCCTTTACATCCTTTGAATTCAGTGCCTCCGCGAATCTTTGACTTTCCTTGTGGAAGATTTTCAGGTATGGATTGAATGTTCTATTCTTCTGAAAGAACAGACTCTGAGATAGGTCTTCCCCTTCCTCCCGTGGCCTATCCTAAGAATCATGTTATCTTGTTCCCCTATAATCTAGTTGGTTTCGTCAATCTATTCTGACGGAGTTAGATCACGATTCTTTCTGCTTCGTCGTCTTGCCCAGATCAAGCTTTCTATTTCCAAAATTTGAACCATGATGCAAGTTGTGCCCTTTTGCATTGGATAGGGAAATAAGACTTAATAAAATTTATAAATTACCTTTATACAACATAAAATTTAAAAAGATACTCCTTAAGAACGAAATGAGATTCCCGAATACCTAAGAGATCAGTAGGAAGTATCTAGCGATTCTAGGTAAAGTGAAAAGATGGATCAGGGAAAAGCAGAGGTCAACAGGAAGGTATAGTTTGAAAATGGAACCGTAGTTCGAAAGGAATTGTAATAGGGACCCTAGCGAGTTTAAGGAAGAACATAAGAAACCACAAATTTTATATAACAAGGACAAGTGAAAACCCCTAGAAAACTTATGGGCCAAATTAGATTGTCTCGCCTAAATTAAGAAGAAGTAGGGAGTGACGTAGGAGTCAGACAGAGTGCGAAGTAAATTATATGTACGGAGATAGTGGGAAGCTCGATAGTGGAAGGAGGAAAAAAAAAACCGTTAGAGATCTTATAGGTTTAGTATACGCTTGCCTTCGCCATAAGTTTAAAATCCCCCCAAACGAATAAGAAATTTCTCCGGGGACACGTCCTTCAGAATAGGATCCCCAACCAAATTCCTTACCCCAAGAATCCCATAGGGTGGAAAGAGAGCCATTCGGAGGGAAGGTTAATATAATAATAGAATATGTTTCTGATACAAGGTGATGATTCGGTAGGGCTAATGATAGGAGCCTCAAGGGAGTTTAGAAAGAGTTACAAGGGATAGTCTTACCCTAGTAAGGAGAAAACCCTCAGCACCTAGAGATTATAAAGCCTAGGTAGCACCAGTCTGGTTAATTAGGAGGATCAGGAGTAAGATGAAAGCTAGAAGAACCTTGAAAACCGTAGGTAGAGGTCAAATCTAAAAAAATGTGGAAGAAAACAATAATAATAAATAAGTGGATGTTCTGATAAACCTTGTGGCCAGATTAGACCAGCACATAAAAGAAAACTAGAAATCATTTAGAGATGACCATTAGCAAATAATAAGATGACCCTTAGGATTAACAATCCATTAGAGAAGTTATGGAACCACGACAAATGAGCACTTGATTCATGAAGTTGTAACCAATTTTCAAGGAGATTTCAGGCACCGATGCCTAGAAGATCTGTTTCACCACTAGGAGATTTAAGAGCGCAGCAAGAGCGTGGTGGGACATAGTTAGACCCCTCCTAGAGTAAGTAGAGGTGCCCAAGCGCCTGGAATTGATTCAAGACCTCGATGCCAACGTATACTTCTCGAGGAACCTCAAGACTCAAGGCGAAGCGGAGTCTAGGGGCTACACCAAGGAGACATGTCAATTGGGGAATGCACAACTATGTTGGAAGAGCTAAGCAGACACACTGGGACGCACGTGGAAAGCTTAGGAACTCGTGGAGACAAGAAGGGTAAATGGAAGACGATGTGAGAAAAGCTTACCCTGGATTGTTCTCGAGGTACAAATTCTCACTGCCTCTAAATTTTGAGGACGAAATTTCTGTAAGGGGCGTGGAATGTAACATCCCGAATTTTTCCCTTATGGAAATTTCGCCTAAATCCTAATTCCGCTTAATTAAAAGCATGATAGAGGCGATTATTTGGACTGGAGAAATTATTTAGAAAATTAATTGCTTCCAAATGCCAGTCAAATACTTGTTTCTTGATCTCGCGGAGTGCCGCAAGGTTCGTGCTAAATTTCGCCGAAAACTGGAATTTCGGTAGGCACTTAAGGTATCTGTGAAAATTGTCCCGGGTAATTTATTCACGAATACCTTAACCTGACATGATTAGGAAAAATTAGTAGATCACGGCGGTATGTCCGGAATATTTTTGGGACAACCGTACACGAACGATTAAGGACCCAACGCGATCAAACGTGATCGAAATCAGTTCAGAAATCTTAAGGGGTATCCATATACTAAGATATTTCCTAAAATAATAATATAATATAAATTAATATAATATAATGTAATAATAATAAAACAGTAACAGTGGCCGAATGGCCACTGCTGTTACCATATATATACAATTATATGTATAAGTGTATATATATGTGTGTGTGTGTGTATACGTTCCAGGGCCCCTGGTGAAAGAAGCAAAATATATATATATAATATAATATATAATATTAAATATATGTACATATATATTAAAGGGCGGTGGGGGCTGCCATATATTAACCCCCCCACGCCGAATCCCTTGACTTCTTTGCCTTGTTTCTTTAGTTTTTCTGGAGCCATTTATGCTTCATTTCTTCATTTTCTTTATTTGTTTCTTTCTTTAGTTTTGCTGAAGCCTTTGTGCTTATTCGTTTTCCTTGTTTCTTTTCCTTATTTCTTTGGTTTCTTCACTTTGTTCTTTTCTTTATTTCTTTGTTTTCCTCCCTGAAGCATAATATGCTTCGCTGCTTCTATTTCTTTTCTTCGTTCTTTTCTTTCTTTGTCTTGGGTTATCCCGTTCGTACACCACTGTGATGCTGCCGGATGTCAGAAAAATAGCAGGATCATCATGGAAGTGCTCAGGGAATTTTCCTCATCACTTCTACCGTTTCCAAACGGGATTTGGAGGTGGGTAACTCTTAACCCACTGTCTATGTGGTTAATTATTTGACTGTTTATATGTTATCTGGAATATCTGACTGTAAAAATGTTAAGTAGTATTTTTGGGGAAATCAGGGTCAAAAGGGGTTTTTGGTAATTTTGATAAATGAGAGGCATAACAGTACTACTTGGCACCCTAGAAACAGTGATAATTTACGAACTGGAGTCGTGGGAGGCGATTTTTACAGCCTGCATTCGAATACTACAGGAATTCAGTCAAATGAAAGCCCAAAATGAGCTTTCCTTCGAATGAGTTCTCCAGTAGTCGAATGAGGCGAATTTTTAGGAATTCAATCGAATGAATTCCCTCGTATTCGAATGAAAGAATGCCGATGGAATGCAGTCGAATGAAAGCCTATTCCAATCGAATGAAAGGACTCCGAGGGATTTCATTCGAATACCACAGCTAGTATTCGAATGAAACCTGGCAGAGTTGGGAGTTTAATGTCTCTAAGGGATCCAATGAGTAGGGTTAGGCCATATCTATGTGATTGAGCATGCATCATGAGGCAGGGTCGTCGTAGGAGTTAGGACGACTTTAGACAATTAGAAGTTCACGCTAAAATTTAACGAAGATCATAATTGAACCCTAGGGAACAAAAGTAGAGCAGAGGCGACGAATCACCATGGATTCGGACAGCCTTAGCCAGAGTTAGTAGTTATATGATTAGGAAACCCCTATTCTCTTGGCAAGGTCTTACAGACACGCCCCTCGCCAATTTGGCAAGACGAATTGGTCACGAGCAACGCAGGTAGAGAGACCTGATAACGGTAAAACAGGCACAGGCCCAAAGATGCAAAACGGGGATAGGCCCAAACAGGTAAAACAGGCATAGGTCTGTACAAACGATATGATAACTAAGGGGCCCCACTAAAAGAGGAAAATGAAACCGGATCGAGTCATAGGGCCGATCAAAGCGCGTCCACGCCTGATCATTCATAGGTCTGATCCCTTGCCATTCCACAGGGGATGGTTACACTAATTGTATTCGATGTTTACCTCCTATGAGCCTTACGTGGTTAACTACCACACCAGTAAAGAGCGCTGCCGGGTCGATACAATAGTATCAAACAGAGGTTGTCGTCCGAGGCCACGGCTACAAAGGTGCGAAGGACTAAGTAGGACACAGCCACAGAGCGCGTAAGAGATCCCCAGATTCCCTCATGCACTATGGCAGTAAATGTACGAATTGATAATTGATGATATGCTGATACGTATGTATGTATCTATATATGTTTATGCATTATGTATTGTCAAGGGAGCGTCTTAAGACGACTATTATGTCTTTATCAGTAACGACATGTTAATAAGCACGAACCCTAAGTAATGACAAGATTAGTATCCAATCACCTAGTAAAGTAGATAAAGTCATTCATGACCTAGACAAAGACAATAACCAGTAGGATTTTAGTATGCATGACACGTAGAGATCTCCTGGGTGGCTTGGAAGATAACGGAGTAATGAACGACAGATGACGCGAAGAGACTCCCACTGAGAACGAAGTTTTCTCACCCCCACTCCTTATGGGTCCAGGTGTACAGAGCGAAGGGATCGACGAACGACTGCAACAGGGTGATTACCGGGCGGAGCCAAGTGAAGACGTCTGCAATAGGTTGATAGATATTCTGTACTCTGATCTATGACTATTGTTAATCGTTTGTATCATTACCTATTAATAAGCAATGTGTAATTATCTGTTGGACCTTGAATTGTACTTATATGTATATTTATATTCCTCCAGCTTGTCACTACCTTAACTGACAGGTTCGTTAGCCTTTGTATATGTATATGTTTCCTTGTTCACACACGGCTCCTAATTTGCAAACGGATACAGTAATAGAATAATTCCAAATGGGTCCATATTTTCAAGTAAGAAATATTTTCCAAGTTAAAAGTAGGGGCTAAAAGTAACCCCACCAAAGTAGAAAACAACCTAGTGAGCATTGTTTACTACGTACAGGTAAACAGTTAGCTAGGGTGTTTCACAGGTCGTACACCACCATGGGGA
>QANU01100274.1:0-25309 GCA_003254905.1 Nissolia schottii | reverse complement strand
GTGTTTTCTTACTCCTTCCTTCTGAAGGAAATCCTGGGGTCCCTTTTATAAACAAGGGACGCCCCTTGCTTCCCCTTTCCTTTCTTCTTTTTCTTTTTATTTTAATTTATGAAAATATAATATTATATTATTATTTTATAAAAATATCTAACTACTTATTTTTTGCGCACGTACGGATATCCTAAAAATATCCCGAACATGTCTCTGCGATCTACCAATTTCCTTCCCTAATGGCATGTCAGATTAAGGTATTCGGGAACACCTCTCCTCGGGGAGTAGGCTTTACGAATACCCTTGGGACCTGACGGGGTTTCCGAATTGGGTAGAAATTGGCATGGACCTTGCGGCATCCTGCAAGACCACGAAACATTCATTTCGGCTGACATCAGAAACAATTAATGTTCCAAATAATTTTCTCAGCCTCAATAACTGTCCCTAACATGCCGTAATTGTCCAAAATTAAAATTTGAGCGAAATTCCCGTAAGGAAAAGGTCGGGATGTTACATAGGTCACTTCATGGGTCCTCAATTTCTTAGAAGCGAACACCACGACCTGCCGATTTTGCATGAGCACACATCCCAACCCGGTGCTTGACACATCGCAGTAAACTTCATATGGGACTTAGGGATCTGACCAGATTAACATCAGAGCGGTTGTCAACTTTTCTTTTAGCTCACAGAAGCTCTGGTCACATTATGGTGACCAGACAAATGGTGTGCCTTTCCTTGACGAAACTCCGAACTTCAGTGGCTGAGGTGGGCTTCTACCACTACTTGATGGCCTTCACCTTGCCGGGGTCAACAACAACTCCATGTTCAGACACTACATGACCCAAGAATTGCACTTCTTTTACCCAAAACTCGCACTTGGACAGTTTTCCGTATAGCTTCTTGCTCTTCAGTATCTCCAGTACTGTCCTCAAGTGCTCAGCATGCTCCTCCTTGTTCTTGGAGTACACCAAGATATTGTCGATGAAAACAATGACACACTGGTCTAGGTGTACCCAGAAAATACAGTGCATGTAATCCATGAAGATGGTGGGGGCATTGGTCAGTCCAAAAGACATCAGGTGAACTCATAATGACCGTACTGCGACTCGGTCTTGGGGATGTCTTCGCCTTTTACACAGATCTGATGATAACCATAATGTAATACCCTAGCTAGCCGTGTATGCTTAAATCACACTCCACGTCTGCTAGGTTGTCATTCATTGTATGGGATTACTCATTGTCCCTAGTTAGCTGTGTAAAATAGTTCTCTTATCTTGAAATAGGGACCCCCTTTTTTTCTTGCAACTATAAATTACTCTTAGATGTCAATTAAGAGCCATGCGCGTGGGAGCTATATCTTATGCTCGCTACATATGAATAATCAAAGTAAAATAAAGCTAGCAAATGATTATACACCAATTACACAACATAGGGTCCATCTACCATTAATGTACAGTTTAGACATAATTATACATATAGGTTCGTAAATACAAAGAAGTTAGAAGAATACACATAGTACGTACATCAGTTTCATATCTATATACAGTTATACATGGTTCGTTAAACGAGTAGCGGCATCTGAGGTTAGCAAAAGGTCATGTAAGACATATGCGAGTCAGTGGGTGCTCCAACATCACTCCTCCTCGTCGGGATCAGGGTCGATTTACTCTTCCGGGTCTTCCTCCTCCTCTTCTTCGTCTGAGGAGTCCGTGCTCGTAGGGACCTCGTCATTGGGGTCTTCTGTGACAGCTGGGGAGTTTTCGAAACTGTTGGCAAGTCCTCCTGTATGGTGGATGGGCCTGCCTCTGCATCGTGTGCATGTGGGGCGAAGCGATGGCGATAGGGGAAGATGCCGCTCTTCTGGGCTCCACATCGATAGGAGTGTCACGGAGGTCGGGGTGGCCAGGAGTTAGGATCGATATCCACATCCTTTTCATAGGGTGGCAGCTCTTCTTCGTCGATATCAAGCAGGATAGGGTCGGCTACTGACGATCCAGGGCTTATAAGGGCTGCTGAGTTGTCTGCAGAGGGCTAGGGCACTCCACGGTTAAGTACATTTCAATCTCCATGACATCCCCCGTCTAGGGGTTGTGGTACTTAATCCTGCTGCGGAGGAACCTTCGCTTGTTCGGCGGTAGGCTCATCGTATTCACCTGAAGTCACAAGCGAGTGGGGATGAGAACATGTGGTTCCCAGTGAATAACTCTAGGCCAGTGGGGCTGATTAACTCGATTATGCTTCAGGCCACGCAGGAAACCTCTAGGCTTTCATGCATACTAGACTCCCTACTAGTTATTATCTGGCCTATGATCCTGAGAAGCTTTATCTAAGTTACTAGGTGAATGGGATCTCTAATCTTTGACTTACTTAGGCATTCACACTTACTATTATTCCTCGCGATCCTACTTAAACCGTCACGTGTCGGTTCCTAGACGGTTAATTAATGCATTTATACGCATACACTATACTACATTCATCACATACAATATACATCCATCACTTACATATCATGCATGATGTAACATCCCGCTCCTTCCCTAAGTGAAATTTCCCCGATTAACTGTTCGTAGAGCATCCTGTATAGGTTAACATGCAGAGATTAATAGAAATTTATCTGTTTAGCTTATCGAAATTCTGATTACACTCAAATAGTCCCTCATGACCCTTAAAATTTATTGGAAAAATTAAACCGTCGAAAAAACGAAGTTCCGCTCACTTTCGGACAATTCCGCAGACACTAGAACAGTCCCGTTTGGGCCCGTTTAGCCAGTCGAACTGAGTAGTGGGCCCCAATCTAGGGAAACCATACCTTATGAGGGAAAGGATGACAAAACCCCTAGAGCAACCCCAAATGGTCACTAGGAAGCTTTGGCGATCGCGAAAACGCCAGTGGAACGGTCCCGTTCGAACACCGACGAGAGATAACGGGTCAAAGGTATATGTGAAAAGTACTCCTCCGGAGAAAAATTCACAAATACCTTGAAGTATTAATACATTTAGGTAGAGGGAAATTAGAGGATCGCGACGGTATAAGCATAATATTTTTCGGACGACCGTGCGCGACGCACCGGCATTGCGAGCGATAAAACACGAGCGAAACGGGACCGGGAGGCGGTCAAAGATGGCAGCCCACGTGATTGAATCAGATTTCCATGAAAAATAATTAAAAATTAAGTTACTATTCATTGATTTGACAATTGGATTATCATTGGAATTAATTAATTAGGCAAAGAAATTAGAAATAGCATTTTTGTAATTTTGGCAAGGGGCAAAAGGTTAATTTGTAGGGGCAGATCCTTGGCTATAAATAGCCCTCCCATTCAGAATTTTTCATCAAAAAAATTGCAAGACTACCGAAACTCTGCCCAAAAATCGTTCGGTGCGGAAACTTTGCTGGAATACTGCTGGAATCAGGAACCGGTTCAGGAGGCTATTCACCCAAGGATCCCACATCTCTTCCACCCTCTCCAGCCTTNGTAAAGAAGGATATATATATATATATATATATATATATATATATAAATTTAATTTGAACGACAAAAGCGCAGATAAGCTTTCTACGAACTTGGCATAGTTGTGACAAAACCTAAGCTATGTCAAGATCTTAGAAAGTGGTTAAAAAGGCTTTCATCAAATTTGGCGCCGTTGCCGGGGAGTTGCATCAAAAATACATCGCTTGAGTTTTGTTTAGTTAAAACAATTGTGAATATCTGTATAATATTGTATAGTGTTTATTTTCATTATTTTATGAACTATTTTGTTATTTTGTGAACTCTTGTTTTGATCTTATTTGGCTAGTGTGAACTTTTCTTAGAAATTGCGAGGTAAGACTTCAAAAGAACCATTGTTATTTGATCCTGAGATTGAAGCTACTTCGAGGAGAAACAAGAAAAAGAAGAAAAAGCACTTAGCCAGACAAAGGGAGGAGCAAGAGACAACTTCATCATCAACTTCTTCAACAAATCAAGAAGAAACCATGGCCGAAACAACTGGAGCTGGTGGAGCTGGTACCGACATAGGAGCTAGTGATAATAGGGGATTTGTAAATTTCACCCCTAGAAATATTATAAGAATGAGCAGGACTACTGGAACACAAAGACAACCTCAGATGCAACCTGGTTTGGTTCAATTGTTATATGCTAACCCTTTTGCAGGTTTGGATCATGAGGATCCGTATGCTCATTTGACAAAATTCTATGAACTTTGTGGGACAGCGGGAATGTCCGAGGCCGATGAAGAATCAATCTTTCTAAGGATGTTCCCCCTGACCTTGATTGGAAAAGCTAAGGAGTGGTTGCTGGATCAACCACAAAACATCTTGTCAAATTGGGATCAGCTGGAGGAAAAGTTTTGTGCCAGGTACTTTTCTCAATCTAAATTTATGGATTTGAAAACTGCTATTGCTACATTTGTGCAGGCTCCAGGAGAAAGTCTCTGTGAAGCCTGGGAACGCTACAAATCCATGCTGAGGAAGTGCCCTAATCATGGGTTCGATGCAAGAACACAAATCCACATCTTCCGCAACGGACTCCAACAACAGCACAAACTGATGCTGGATGCTGCCACTGGTGGACAGATCATGTCCAAGACGCCAGAGGAGGCCATCGCCATAATTGATTCCATGGCCTTGACAGACCAACAAGGCCAGTACAACAGAGGTCCTAGGAGAGGAGGAGTGCTTGAGCTGGGACCCAACGATTCTATCCTTGCCCAACACAAGCAACTCCAACAACAAGTGGACGAGGTGAAAAAGGCCCTAGAAGAGTTGCCAAAGCAAATCAAGGAGGCCCGTGAAGCAAAAAGGCAACAGGTATTTTTCTGTGAAATTTGTAATGGCGATCACCCGTCCAATGTTTGTCATTTCAGGGAAGAAGAAGTTCACTTCCTTGAAAACCAGCCAAGGCCACCCTATCAAAACAATTTCCAAAGGGGGCCGAATCAAAATTTTAATCAGCCATGGAGGCAAGAAGCCGGACCATCATTCAGAGCTCCGCAACCACCGTACCAACCACCCCGCCCATATCAACATCAGCCTCCCATGCATTCAAGTTCCAAAATAGAGGAAACGTTTAATCAATTTATGCAACAATCAATGATAAATCAAAAGAACAACGAAGCCTCTATTAGGATCTTGGAAACACAACTGGGACAATTGGCTAATGATATGGCGAAATTGAAGAAAAGAAGATTTACGGCCAATCCGGAGCTAAATCCCAAGGACTCTTGCCACGGGAGAAGGCCTGATGATGAAGAAGGGAGCTAGAAAGAAAAATGCATCGGGCTAACGACATTAAACAAAGCGCTGTCTAGGAGGCAACCCAGAAGTTTGTAAGTTTTTATTATTTAATAGTCTATTAATTTTGAAAGGTTAATTAATTTAAGGTGTTAAGAACATTTCTTATAATATGGTGAAAAAGAAAAGATTGTTTAAATCTTGTAATTAGGTTTGAAATTTAAAAATGCTAATCTTTTTCAATGAAGCTAAACTTGAAGCATTTTTTATTTCTAAACCTAATGACAGATTTTAAACCTTTTAAGCAATTATTTGAAAAAGGTGCACAAGAGTTAATTGAAAACTGATTCTTATTAAAGAAAAGAAATTTTAAAGAAAAGAATATTTCTAAAAGCACCTTAAGATCGACAAAATGTTTATTTTGAATCCATAAAATCATTGTGGGAACTTCTGTCCACAATAAGTGGGAAATTCTGTCCACAAGAAGTGGAAAATTCTGTCCACTTAAAGCGGGAACTTTTGTTCGCAACTGTAGGAAATTCTGTCTACAAAAGGGATTCAAAATAAAAACATGATGTCTCTAATGCTACTTGGAAGAAAGGAAGTTTTCTTTGATTGTTTTTGCAGGCCGAAGAACAACCAAATGAAATTTCTACAAACATAAAAAAGAGAGACATACTTCTAGAGGACGAAGAGCATGATTCCTAAGGAGGATGAGCCTCTACCTCCTCAACATCTTGAAGCAAGATGAAGTAGCCTAAACAAGACAAGAAGGAAGCTACATGGAAGCTACTTCAACACATTCACCATGAACAGGGAGCATTTTAATTTTCTAGCACCTTAATTAATTAATTTCCTTAGTTAGTTAATATGTGCTTAAGACGTGTTTGTTTAAAAACAAAGTAGTAGTTTATTTTACTTGGTTTGATGCATGAACATAAATATATCATGAATTGACTTGTTTCAAGTATCCATGATAGACCTTGTGAATACATGCAGAGATACCATGAACATGTTCATATGCATCAATCTACTTGTTTGCATAAACATAACCTTGAAAATGTTTTGAAATCAAGGAAATTAAACCTTAACCTAGTGAGGGAGTGAACCTAAACACTTAGTAAAAAAGAGAGAATCACCATTGTTTTTGCACAATTGAATTTGTTTGAGTCTCTAATTTTGATAATTGTATGGAAATAATAGGAGATGATCAAGGCATTTTGTTCTTTAGAATTTAAACCCACTTGACCAAATAAAGCCTACCCATAATTAGGAATACCCTTTGCACCCCATTTGAGCCAAACATGAAAAAGTTTTTGTTCATAATCCCCGAACCTTAAAATGAAAAACAATGTTATCCCTTAATATCCGAAATTAAGAGAGCATTCAAAATTGGATTATGTGCAAAAATTCAAGTCAGGGGGAGACAAGGATGAGTAAAAGTGGGATGTACAAAAAGTTAAACTCAAAAGAACAAAAGCAAGAAGTGAAAAAGAACACATTCTATCCCAAAACAAAAAGAAAAAGAAGAAAAAGAAAAAGGGATAGAAGACAAAAAAAGAAAATCAAGGAGAAAAAGGGTTGAAAAAGAAATGGGAGACTGTTGAAAAAGAAAAGACAAACAAAGAAGTTTGGTTTTCATTGCTCTCTTAATTGGAAATATTTGCATATCCAGAAAAACCAATATTCTTTGTAGCCTGGCCCCATTACAACCTTTTAAAGTCCTTAGTGATCCTTGCATGACCATACTTTTGCACTGAATGATGAGACAGGTAACAAATTTAAATTGTTGTGATTCAATGGTGACATTGAGAGAAACACCCACCCAAGTTGGCCCACTGGCCATTGTGCGCATAAATGATAATTTCTTTGGTGGAAAAGACATTGGATAGTGTGATTTGTTTGTGCCATTCAAGTAATGGTGCATTTGACTTGTTCAAGCTCTTCTATGTTCCACGTAGTCTTAAGCTTAACTGTTTGAACATTTCAATTCATTGCATTAACCGATTGTTCATAAGCATTGATCTTTTGTGAAATAATTCTACTACCTCTTGTTTGAGGACAAACAAGGTCTTAAGTCAGGGGGAGTGATAAGTGCCCAATTTACACAAAATTGACATATCAAAATGGCACTTATCTAGTATGTTTTTAGACGAATTATCTAATGAATTCCCCATAATTTGTTGGACTTATAATATATTTTTGAATATGGATGCAAGCATAAAAGATAAAGAATAATCCCTTGAAGAATGGAGAACACGGGCAGAATTGGAACAAAGTTAAAATTGAAGAAACAGGCAGGACCGCTCAACGGATGAGGAGCAGCGCTCAGCGCAAGAGGATGAATCGCTCAGTGGTTAAACCTTTACCGCTGAGCGATTGGACGTCGGCAGCCGCCTTTGACCGTGCATTAAATGCTCCAGCCTGGCGCCACCTCAAGCTGCCCTGCAAGCCGACCTGCAATTAATGAAGCCGCGTACGAGCCGCCACTTTAGACCAAACCGCTCAGCGGTGGTACACTAACCGCTGAGCGGTTCAACCTTAAAAACGCCTATAAATAGGCTGGCCGAGTACCATTTTAGGGCATCTCTTCTTCCCCGTCCAAACACCATTCTTTCTCCATTTTGTTGTACTTTAAAGCTTAGTTTAGTTTAGGTTAGATTAGGAACAAAGACGAGGCTTGTGAAGGAGCCGGAGGACGAGGAAGCTCGGCGAAGCCATGGCCATGACGGCATGAGTACGTGTCATGGTAAGTGTCTAACCTTGCCTCCGAGATTCTCTCGTAAGATGGATTCCTAATCCTCTTTTTGTTGGGATTTTGATCATTATTGTAGCTTGCTTGTATCCATGTAACTATTGCATATGAATTTATCTATTTCTTATGATTTGCTTGAATGAATTCATGCTTAATGCTAGTCTTTGCTTAGTGTTTTGATTATTGATTTGGGACTTAGTTGTATGAACGATTGTTATACTAATTAAGTCATAACCAAGTTAAAATCAACATCATGACGCCTAACTAGATTCTAGACTCGAACGTTGTGAATGAACAATTACAACCGTTAGAGTCGGATTGAAATCATTCATCTAACCTTGTTGCCGTAACTGGAATAAAGGTTAGCCGCTTACACATACGAAATCATTTTTGGTGTACTTTGTTTAGCTTGTATACGGAAGTAACAGTTTAACAAGGGAAACCTGCAATCTTATCATATGCGAAAGCAATGAAGAAGTTCTAAATGCGGGTAATCAAAGAAATGATGATTCTGTGTAATAAGTTAATGAATACATGAAACTATGATGTGATTAAAATTCCCAACAAGCTCCGGAACTACCTCTGATTTGTTTCCTATTTACTTTTATGTTGTTTATTTACTTATTTTACTATAAAACAAATTATCAGATCTTTCACCTCATTGTTTAATTAAACGAACTCAAGAACGGTATTTTTGCAACTCTCTGTGGTTCGACTATACCCGACGATACTGCAATCGGATTCCTTTGGAATCTGAAAGCCGTAAAGAAGGATATATATATATATATATATAAATTTAATTTGAACAACAAAAGCACAGATAAGCTTTCTACGAACTTGGCATAGTTGTGACAAAACCTAAGCTGTGTCAAGATCTTAGAAAGTGGTTAAAAAGGCTTTCATCAATGGTTCCCAATGAATAACTCTAGGCCAGTGGGGCTGATTAACTCGATTATGCTTCAGGCCACGCAGGAAACCTCTAGGCTTTCATGCATACTAGACTCCCTACTAGTTATTATCTGGCCTATGATCCTGAGCAGCTTTATCTAAGTTACTAGGTGAATGGGATCTCTAATCTTTGACTTACTTAGGCATTCGCACTTACTATTATTCCTCGCGATCCTACTTAAACCGTCACGTGTCGGTTCCTGGACGGTTAATTAATGCATTTATACGTATACACTATACATTCATCACATACAATATACATCCATCACCTACATATCATGCATGATGTAACATCCCGCTCCTTCCCTAAGCGAAATTTCCCCGATTAACTGTTCGTAGAGCATCCTGTATAGGTTAACATGCAGAGATTAAAAGAAATTTATCTGTTTAGCTTATCGAAATTCTGATGACACTCAAATAGTCCCTCATGACCCTTAGAATTTACTGGAAAAATTAAACCGTCGAAAAAACGGAGTTCCGCTCACTTTCAGACAATTCCGCAGACACTAGAACAATCTCGTTTGGGCCCGTTTAGCCAGTCGAGCTGAGTAGTGGGCCCCAATCTAGGGAAACCATACCTTATGAGGGAAAGGATGACAAAACCCCTAGAGCAACCCCAAATGGTCACTAGGAAGCTTTGGCGATCGCGGAAACGCCAGCGGAACGGTCCCATTCAGACACCGACGAGAGATAACGGGTCAAAGGTATCCGTGAAAAATACTCCTCCGAAGAAAAATTCACAAATGCCTTGAAGTATTAATACATTTAGGTAGAGGGAAATTAGAGGATCGCGACTGTATAAGCAGAATATTTTTCGGACGACTGTGCGCGACGCACCGGCACTGCGAACGATAAAACACGAGCGAAACGGGACCGGGAGGCGGTCAAAGATGGTAGCCCACGTGATTGAATCAGATTTCCATGAAAAATAATTAAAAATTAAGTTACTATTCATTGATTTGACAATTGGATTATCATTGGAATTAATTAATTAGGAAAAGAAATTAGAAATGGCATTTTTGTAATTTTGGCAAGGGGCAAAAGGGTAATTTGTGGGGACAGATCCTTGGCTATAAATAGCCCTCCCATTCAGAATTTTTCATCAAAAAATTGCAAGACTACCGAAACTCCGCCCAAAAATCGTTCGGTGCGGGAACTCTGCTGAAACACTGCTGGAATTAGGAACCGGTTCAGGAGGCTATTCACCCAAGGATCCCACATCTCTTCCACCCTCTCCAGCCTTCTTTGCAGCCCCAAGAAAGTGGGTAAACTTGGTTTGCTCATCTCCTTGGAGCTTATGGTTGTCTATGATTGTTTTGATGATTATGTGATTATGAGAAATTATGCTAGAAATGCTATGCTAGGACTTAGGAGATGATTCTGAAGGGTCTTGTGACCTGGACTAGATAGTATTTTAAGGGTTGGAATATGTGTGAAAACCTCAAGAAGGATCCATGGACAAAGGGGGAAAGAAAGCAAGAAAAATGAAGTTGTAAGTTTCAGCCTCGCCAGGGGCCGCTGAGCGGCATCATGAGCCGCTGAGCAGACTCGTGAACCGCTGAGCGGTGAGAGACCCCGCTGAGCGAAGGGACCAGAAAACAAGTTTTTGACACGTGGACTCTAGGGCGCTGAGCGGCCATCAGGAACCGCTGAGCATCCTAGCCTGAAACTTAACCATTTTACAAAACAAGGTTTATGAAGGTTGTCCTGGACACACATTTCCAACACTTATCAAGCTAAATGAGGTGCATGTAGTATGCTTATGATGATGTATGATGAATGCATGAATTATGTTTATGATGAATACATGAAGTATGTTTATGATGAGTGCATGAAGTATGCCTATGATGAGTGCATGAGTTATGTTTATGATGATGTATGAGGAACATGTTTTGAGGTATGTCTAGGATGATGTATGATGAGCATGTCATGAGGTATGCTTAGGAGGATACATGTAGAATATTTTTATGAGGTATGTTTATGATGAGTGCATGAAGCATTTGTGTGATGATGTATGTGGAGCATCGCATGTAGAATATGTATGCTAGAAATGGTTATGTTATCATGCATCATGAGAATTAGAGGTTAATCACGTAAAGCTTAAAGATCAAAATTGAACATTAGGGAACAAGTATGTAGTTATATGATAGGAATCCTCTCTCTTGGCACGTCTACGGACACGCCCCTCACCAGTCCCAAAAGGGTGGATTGGTAAATGATGCTACCTCACTATGTCCCAAAAGGGTGGACTGGTTAAAGAGGTTAATGGCATGATGATGAGACATGAGAATGATGTATGATGAGTTATGATAAGGTATGATGAGAAATGATGATGAGGTATGATGAGTTATGATGATGAGATATGAGTCCCCGCTTGGTTGCGTCGAAAGGGTACGGACCCCCACCTCCCTACTTGTAGGAAGGGTAGCTGATGAAAGCCAAATAACACTTCATTCAATCCTGACATAGTCTGGTTTCCCACAACCGTGCCAAGTTTGATGGAAGCCTATTGTTTGCACTTTACGTTGCTCAAATTAAATTTATATATATCCTACTTTACGGCTTTCAGATCCACAAAGGATCCAATTGCTGTATAGTCGGGTATAGTCGATCCACAGAGAGTTGCAAAAATACCATTCTTGAGTTTAGTTAATTAAACAATGAAGTGAAGGGTTTCATAATTTGTTTTAATAAACTAAATAAGTAAATAAACAACATAAAAAGTAAATAGGAAACAAATCAGAGGTAGTTCCGGAGCTTGTTGGGAATTTTAATCATATTATAGTTTCATGCATCCATTTACTCATTACATAGAATTATCATTTGATTGCCCGCCACCAGTTCTTAACTTGTCATCACTTTCGTGCATGACAAGATCACAGGTTCCCTTTGTTAAACTGTCACTTTCGCACACAAGCTTAACAAAGTACGCCAGCATTAATCTAGATGTTAAAACGGCTAACCTTTATTCCAGTTACGGCAACAAGATTAGATGAAATGGTTTAGTTCTGACTCTAATGATTGTAACTTTCGTTCACAACGTTCAGGCCTAGAATCTAGTTAAGCATAATGATGTTGATCTTAACTTGGTGATGACTTAATTAGTATAACTGTCATTCATACAACTAAGTCCCAAATCAAGAATCACAACACTAAACAAAGACTAGCATGAAGTGTAAAACCATTCAAGCAAATCATAAGAAAACTAATAGATTCATATGCAATAGTTACATAGATACAAGCAAACTACAATAATGATCAAAATCCCAACAAAAAGAGGATTAGGAATCCATCTTACAAGAGTATCTCGGAGGCAAGATTTGGACGCTTACCATGACACGTACTCACGCCGTCATGACAGCGGCTCCGCCGAGCATCCTCGATCTCCCAGCTCCTTCACAAGCGTCCTCTTTGTTCCTAAACTAACCTAAACTAAAGATTACAAAGGAAAATGTAAAAGAATGGAATTTGGAGTGGAGCAATGGATGTTGGATGATTCTTTCGAATGTGGCATGGCCTCCTCTATTTATAGGCGAAAATTGGGGTCCTTCGCTCAGCGGTTCAGGTACTTCCGCTGAGCGCTTCAGGCTTTATCGCTGAGCGGCAGCGCTTTATCGCTAAGTGGTGTAATCATTATACGCGGCTTCATAAATGCGCCGACAACTTTTGCAGGGGCGGCATCGCAATCCAGTTGGCGCCAGCCTGGCGCATTTAATGCGCTGGCTGCAAGTGGCTCGAAGGTACAATTGCTGAGCGGCCAAGGGTACACCGCTGAGCGGTCTTTGTCGTATCTGCGCTAAGCGATATTGTTCTTGCGCTGAGCGGTCCATGCCTGATTGTGACATTTTGCTTCTTTTTTCGCTTTTGCCCTTTTCTTCATTCTTCATGGGATTATTTTCCAATTAATTCTACTTGCATCCATCTTTCAAAATATATTTAAAATCCTACAAAAATGGGGAATTAAGTTAGATTCTTTTTAAAACAAAAGCAAATAAGTGCCTTTTAATAGATCAAAATTGCGTAATTTGGGCACTTATCACTCCCCTTGACTTAAGACCTTGTTTGTCCTCAAACAAGAGGTAATAGAATTATTTTACAAAAGATCGATGTTTATGAACAATCAGTTAATGCAATGAAGTGAAAAGTTTCAGACAGTTTAAGCTTGAGACCATGTGAGACAACATAGAGTAACCTTAAACATAATCAAATGTACAAGTACTTGAATGCTATAAAACAAATCACACTATCCAATGTCTTTTCCATCAAGGAAATTATCTTTATCGCACAATGGTCAGTGGACCAATTTAGGGTGAGTGTTTCGCTCAAGGTCACCATTGAATCACAACAATTTAAATTTGTTACCTGTCTCACTATTCAATCCAAAAGTATGGTCATGCAAGGATCACAGAATGACTTTTAAGGGTTGTAATGAGGCCAGGCTACAAGGAAAATTGGTTTTTCTGGATATGCAAATATTTCTAATCAAGAGAGCATTGAAACCAACTCTTGTTATCACTTGTTTTTTTAATTTTGTTTCTTTACCCTTTTTCTCCTTGTTCTTTTTGTCAATTCTTTTTCTTTTCACCTTTTCTTCTTTTGCATTTGAGACAAAGATTTTTCCTTCTTGCTTCTGTTCTTTTTGATTTAACTTTTGTATGCTCCTCCCACTTTTGCTTATCCTTATCTCCCCCTGACTTGGATCTTTGCACATAATCCAATTTGAATGCTCTCTTAATCTAGAAATTAAGGGAAGTCATTGTTTTCCTTTTAAGGTTTAGGGATTATGAAACAAGAAATTTCTCATGTTAGGCTCAAATGGGATATCAAAGGATATTCCTAATTAGGGTAGGCTTTATTAGGCCAAGTGGGTTGATTTCTAATGAACAGAATGCCTTGATCATTTCCTATTATTTCCATACAATTATTAAAATCAGAGACTCAAACAAATTCAATTGTGCAAAAACAATGGTGATCCTCTCTATCTCGCTTAGTGTTTAGGCTCACTCCCTCACATGGCTAGGTGTTAATTTTCCTTGACTTAAAAACATTTTCAAGGTTATGCTTATGCAAGCAAGTAGATAGAGCCATAATGACATGTTCATGGTATCTATGCACTCACACAAGTCTATTATGGATAATGAAACAATTCAATTCATAATGTATTTTGTTCATGCATCAAAGCCCAAATAAAAGAAACTAATGCTCAGTTGTTTTCAAACAAACAAGTCTTAAGCACATATTAAACTACTAAAAGGAAATTAATTTAAGGTGCTTAGAAATTTAAAATTGCTCCCTGTTTATGGTGAATTCCTTGAGGTAGCCTCCTTTTCAACTGTTTAGGCTACTTCATCTTGCTTCAATGTGTTGAGGAGATAGAGGCTCATCTTCCTTGAAGAATCATGCTCATCTTCCTCTTTGTTTGTCTAGAAATGATTCTCTGTTTATACAATGCTTTGGAAAGTCTTTCTTGTTGCTTTGTGGCCTGCAAAACAATTAGAAATTCCTTTTCCAAGGACTAACATAGCAAATGTTAGAGAATCATACGATCAAAGTCAAGAGATAATGTTTTAATTTTGAATCCTTTGCAGACAGAATTTCTTGCAATAGCGGACAGAATTTCACGCTTAAGTGGTCAGAAGTTCCCACTATTGTGGCCAGAATTCCCCACAATGATTTTATGGATTGAAAAATAAAACATGTTCTTTTTAATTTCTCGGTTTTTGATCAAAAGGTGCTTTTTTAGAAAGATTCTTTTCTTCAAAATTTTCTAAACAGATAAGAATCTTGTTTCTAAATTAAATCATGTGCACTTTTCTCACACAATTATTTGAAAGGTTAAAAATCTGTTATTAGGTTTAAAATTAAAGTGCTTCAAATAAGCTTAACTGGAAAGGATTAGCACTTTCAATTTTTAAACCAAATTACACGATTTAGATAACCTTTAATTTTTCACCATATTTTATAAAAACATATTCTAACACCTTAAGATTAATGAACCTTAAAATTATTAAACTACTAAAATAATAGAACTCACAAAACACTGGGTTGCCTCCTAAGCAGCGCTTGGTTAACGTCGTTAGCTCGACGCCTGTTTTTTAGCTAGGTTTGTTACTTCTCCAGATTATGTCTTTGTTTCGGTCGGAGTTAAACCTGGTATAGACTTAGGAACAAAACATGCTAGCCAAAAACATTAGAAACAAGATAACAAAAACAACTAAGAAACTATTTACAATATTCACAATTGCTTAATTAAACAAAACTCAAGCGATGTATTTTTGACGCAACTCCCCGGTAACGGCGCCAAATTTGATGAAAGCCAAATAGCACTTCATTCAATCCTGACATAGTCTGGTTTCCCACAACCATGCCAAGTTTGATGGAAGCCTATTGTTTGCACTTTACGTGTCTCAAATTAAATTTATATATATCCTACTTTACGACTTTCAGATCCACAAGGGATCCAATTGCAGTATAGTCAGGTATAGTCGATCCACAGAGAGTTGCAAAAATACCGTTCTTGAGTTTAGTTAATTAAACAATGAAGTGAAGGGTTTGATAATTTGTTTTAATAAACTAAATAAGTAAATAAACAACATAAAAAGTAAATAGGAAACAAATCAGAGGTAGTTCCGGAGCTTGTTGGGAATTTTAATCATATTATAGTTTCATGCATCCATTTACTCATTACATAGAATTATCATTTGATTGCCCGCCACCAGTTCTTAACTTGTCATCACTTTCGTGCATGACAAGATCACAGGTTTCCTTTGTTAAACTGTCACTTTCGCACACAAGCTTAACAAAGTACGCCAGCATTAATCCAGATGTTAAAACGGCTAACCTTTATTCCAGTTACGACAACAAGATTAGATGAAATGGTTTAGTTCTGACTCTAATGATTGTAACTTTCGTTCACAACGTTCAAGCCTAGAATCTAGTTAAGCATAATGATGTTGATCTTAACTTGGTGATGACTTAATTAGTATAACTGTCGTTCATACAACTAAGTCCCAAATCAAGAATCACAACACTAAACAAAGACTAGCATGAAGTGTAAAACCATCCAAGTAAATCATAAGAAAATTGATAGATTCATATGCAATAGTTACATAGATACAAGCAAACTACAATAATGATCAAAATCCCAACAAAAAGAGGATTAGGAATCCATCTTACAAGAGTATCTCAGAGGCAAGGTTTGGACGCTTACCATGACACGTACTCACGCCATCATGACAGCGGCTCCGCCGAGCATCCTCGATCTCCCAGCTCCTTGACAAGCCTCCTCTTTGTTCCTAAACTAACCTAAACTAAATATTATAAAGGAAAATGTAAAAGAACGGAATTTGGAGTGGAGGAATGGATGTTGAATGATTCTTTCAAATGTGGCATGACCTCCTCTATTTATAGGCGAAAATTGGGGTCCTTCGCTCAGCGGTTCAGGTACTTCCGCTGAGCGCTTCAGGCTTTATCGTTGAGCGGTGTAATCATTACACGCGGCTTCATAAATGCGCCGGCAGCTTTTGCAGGGGCGGCGCCGCAATCCAGCTGGCGCCAGCCTGGCGCATTTAATGCGCCGGCTGCAAGTGGCTCGAAGGTACAATCGCTGAGTGGTCAAGGGTGCACCGCTGAGCGATATTGTTCTTGCGCTGAGCGGTCCATTCTTGATTGTGACATTTTGCTTCTTTTTCCTCTTTTGCCCTTTTATTCATTCTTCATGGGATTATTTTCCAATTAATTCTGCTTGCATCCATCTTTCAAAATATATTTAAAATCCTACAAAAATGGGGAATTAAGTTAGATTCTTTTTAAAACAAAAGCAAATAAGTGCCTTTTAATAGATCAAAATAGCGTAATTTGGGCACTTATCAGTAGCCCGCTTGATTGGCGATGATGGACACTAGACCCCATCGGTGGATAGCAACCACTCTGGTGTGAGCGCAGCCGGGTCGTCGTCAAGTTGGGAACAGAAGTGGTTGTAGCCGTAGGCCACGGTTACATGAGCGAGGGACCAATGTATGAAGAAGGACGCTAACCCGGTTCACTAGCCCAACCGGAAGCGTAAGAGATCCCCATATTCCCTAAGCATGAGTACATGATGTACGAGTTACATGAGTATATGATGATGTATGAGTATGTATGTATGAGTATAGTATAAGGTATGATAAGCTATGTAGTCGTCAAGAGAACGCTCGAGATGGCCTATGTATGTACGCGAAGTAAAGATAATGAGCACGAGAACTTAGATAAGCAAGACTAGTTCCCCAGTCACCTAGTAAAGTAGATAAAGCCGTTCAGGACCTTAGGCCAGATAATAATCAGTAGGATGTTAGTATGCATGTTCACTTAGAAACACCTGAGCGGCCTGGTTGATAAGTGAGAAAAGAGATCCCCTACGCCAAGGTTAACCACTGAGGACGACTGTTCTCACCCCCACTCGCTTATGCTTCCAGGAGCAGGCGAAGATCATGAGAGCCAAGAGGAGCCCTATGAGGAGCCGCATGAGGAGCAGTGATGGTATGAGGACGGATGAGTAGAAGACCACTCTTTTTGAGATGTATTTTGATATGTAGTTTAATGTATTTGGCTTGTATATGTAGCTTATTATATTAGACTATTGTTGATGTAAATATTTGTGATGGACCACGTTTGCTTATGTAAATATTTATGTATGAATATCAGTTGTAAGCTAGTAGCTCTATCGGTTGTATTATATGCTTGATTCACGCGCGGCTCATATATTGCAAATAAAGTAACCAACTAAAAAGTTTTAAAAGGGTCCCTATTTTCCTAAACTTGGTATTTTTGAAAGATAATAAAGGACTATGAGTAATCCCACCACACGAGCAACAACCTAGTGAGCCTTGTGTACTACTCGAGGTTATGCAATTAGCTAGGGTGTTACAGTTGGTATCAGAGCAGTTTAGTCCTACGTGAGCCTATGGACTGAGCTGCACTATGCTTCCGAGCATGAATAATGGTGTATGTCTTTGCTAAGTGGTATGTGCTAAGTTCATGTGTACCCGCCTTTCTTGAGACTGATCACCTCGAAATGGTGTAGGTACGACAGATTAGGCATGCCGCCTCGTAGAGATTATACACAGCGGACGATGGAGGCGGCAGAATTTGCTGACATCCTTCGTGAAATGGCCCAAGCTACTCAAGCTCAAGCCCAAGACTCAAGCCCAAGCACAGGCGACGAATCAGATGGCAGCAGCTGCCATGCATCAAAATCTGGCCCCAACAGTTGAAGAGGCAGAAGCGAAGAAGTTTGCTGAGTTTGGAAGAGCAAACCCCCCGACTTTTGAAGGGTTGATGGACCCAGAACTCCTTCATAACTGGATAGCAGAAACGAAGCAGGTTTTTGAGGATGTCCCCTGTACAGAGGTGCAGAAAGCTCGATTTGCTACACGGAAGCTGTGAGGTGTAGCTTGAACCTGGTGGAACACCACCAGACCTCTTTTAGAAAAGCAGGGAGGTCCTGTCACATGGGAGCGATTTACTACTGCACTTGTGAACAAGTATTTCCCTAAGGGGCTTAGGGACCAGAAAGAAACTGAGTTTATGGAGTTGTAACAGGGGGACATGACCGTGGCTGAATACACGTCCTCCTTTAAGAGGTTGTGCCGCTACTCCTCTACATATCAGTTGCTCCCCAATGAAGCGTGGAAATGTGGAAAGTTTCAGAGGGGACTGAAGGAAGAGTTGCAGATGGCTATCAACCATTGGGACATTCAGGATTATGCTCTCTTGGTTAGTAAGTGTATGACGCTAGAGGAGTCGGCCAGGAATTTGGCCCGGGGAAGGACCGCCAGGAACAAGAGGAAGATGGAGGAGCAAGGGAGTTCCTCCCAAGCCCAGCGACAGAAAGGACCATTTCAGGCTCCGTTCTCTGGCAGAGGTAGAGGACAGTTTCTCCCACGACCGCAACAGTGGGCGGTGAGACCTTAGGGACCGAGGGGACCAGGAATTGTCAGACCCCCGCAACAAATGGTTAGGCCTCAGCAGTCAGCAGTCAGGCCACCGCAACCGAGTAGTGTTCCACGGAGCTCCGGGCAAGCCCCTCGAGGAGTTCAACTAGGTCAGGAGTTCAGGCCACCGTGCCCGAAATGCGGAAGACTCCACCTGGGAGAATGCTATGCGGGACAAAACGTATGTTTCAGATGTGGGAAGGAGGGTTACATCGCCAGATACTGCCCAGGAGTTCCACCGCCAGTTCAGCAACAAGGACGGGTCTTCACGATGTCTGGCGAGGAGGCCGAGGATGCAGAAGGGTTGATTGTGGGTAAGTGCACTATGCTGGGTACTACTTTGACTGTATTGTATGATTCAAGGGCATCGCACTCCTTCATTTCCCATGATAGCGCCAGGAAGCTGAACCTATCGCCCGTTGCACTACCCTATACACTGAGGGTGTCCACCCCTACCACTCCACCAGTTGAGACTTGTCAAGTATGCCTCTAGTGTCCACTTCAGTTACAAGATCGGATGTTCGTAGCTGATCTTATCTGTTTACCCTTAGTGGGTTTGGATGTTATTCTTGGAATGGACTGGTTACGCGACAACCAGGTGATCTTGGATTGCACGAAGAAGTTGGTAACCTTTCCTTCCGTGGTTCCAGCCACGCCACCCTCTAAGGAAGAATCAGTGGTTTTGTACTACTGTCCAATGGAGAACCAGAGCTTCATCTTTCTGGCTTCAACAGAGGTGGAGACAAAGCAGGACGTGATGCATATTCCGGTGGTGAGTGAATACCCGGATGTGTTACCAGATGACATTCTGGAGTTTCCCCCGAGGAGAGAAGTGGAATTCTCTATCAGCTTGGTTCTGGGAGCTGGGCCAATCTCGATGGCGCCATACCGAATGTCCATGGTAGAGCTGCAGGAGCTGAAAAAGCAGCTGGAGGAGTTATTGGACAAGCAGTTTATTCGACCTAGTGCGTCACCATGGGGAGCTTCAGTGTTGTTCGTGAAGAAGAAAGATGGCTCGATGAGGCTATGCATTGATTACTGGCAACTGAACAAGGTCACGATCAAGAGCAAGTACCCGTTGCCGAGGATAGATGATCTGATGGATCAACTCAGAGGAGCTAAGGTGTTTTCAAAGATTGATCTACGCTTAGGCTACCATCAGATACGGGTCTCAGATGAGGATATTCCCAAGACGGCTTTTAGGACTGGCTATGGCCACTACGAGTTCACCGTGATGTCGTTCGGGTTGACTAATGCCCCTGCGATCTTCATGGACTACATGAACCGGATCTTCAGGCCGTACTTGGACGAATGCGTGATAGTCTTCATAGATGATATTTTGATATACTCGAAGACTGAGGAGGATCACGTCAATCATCTCAGGTTATTTCTAGATGTCTTGAGGGAGAAGCAGTTGTATGTTAAACTCTCTAAGTGCGAGTTCTGGACCAAGGAGGTGAAGTTCTTGGGACACATGGTGACAGAGCAGGGAATCTCAGTGGATCCGAGCAAGGTTGCGGCTGTGATAGAATGGGAGCGACCTACCACAGTTACAGAGATCAGAAGCTTTTTGGGATTTGCGGGCTACTACCGAAGGTTTATCAAGGGGTTTTCTCAGATGGCACTACCCCTTACCAAGCTCACCCGCAAGGAAGTTAAGTTCGAGTGGTCACCGGAATGCGAGGAGAGCTTCTGCAAGCTCAAGGAGAAGTTGACTACTGCACCCGTATTGATTTTACCAGATCCTCACACGCCGTATGAGGTATATTGTGATGCCTCATGGATGGGACTTGGGTGTGTGCTCATGCAGAACTGCCAAGTGGTAGCTTATGCTTCCCGACAGCTAAGAACCCATGAGGCGAATTATCCAACTCATGACTTGGAGTTAGCAGCAGTGGTGTTTGCCTTGAAGATATGGAGGCACTATCTGTATGGTATCCGATTTGAAGTATTCTCCGACCACAAGAGCCTCTAGTACCTCTTTGATCAGAAGGAGTTGAATATGAGGCAAAGGAGGTGGATTGAGTTTCTGAAAGACTATGACTTTGGTCTGAACTACCATACTGGAAAGGCGAATGTGGTAGCGGATGCATTGAGCAGAAAGGCATTGCACATGGCTCAGATGATGGTAGAAGAGTCTAAGCTGCTGGAAGAGTTTCGAGACCTGAATTTGGGAGTTATTCGGTAGGAGAACAGTATCAAGCTAGGATCGTTGCAGATTACTAGCAGTTTCAGGCATAGGATAATCGAAGCTCAGGAGCATTGTCAAAAGGACATCTGGCTGAAGTTTGTCAAGGCCGCGAAGGAGGGGAAGATCCAAGAAGCAGTGGTAGGCAGGGATGGCATCATCCGCTTCAGCAACCGAGTTTGCGTACCCAATGAAGGTACTCTGCGAAGGGATATTCTGAATGAAGGTCACAAGAACAAGTTTACTATGCACCCAGGCATCACCAAAATGTATCATGATCTGAAGCAGATGTTTTGGTGGCCAGGTTTGAAGCGAGACGTGGAAGAATGGGTGCAAAAGTGTCTGGTGTGTTAGAAGGCGAAGATCAAACACCGGAAACCTCTAGGATTGTTGACTCCTCCGGAGATACCTGAGTGGAAGTGGGATGGCATATCCATGGATTTTGTATCGGGATTGCCATGAACGGCGAGGAATGTAGACGTCATTTGGGTGATTGTTGACTGACTCACCAAGTCTGGCATTTCATTCCGGTGAAGATGGCTTATCCACTGGAAAGGTTGGTGTGACTGTACATAAGGGAAGTGGTGAGATTACACGGCGTACCTTCGTCCGTCATATCAGACAGGGATCCTCGATTTACGTCTCGATTTTGGACGGCTTTTCAAAAGGCATATGGGACGCAGTTGGCATTGAGCACGGCGTATCACCCGCAGACTGATGGACAGACTGAGAGGATGATTCAGACCCTTGAGGATATGCTGAGGGCCTGCGCACTTGATTCACCCGGGTATAGGGATGAGCTGTTACCGTTCATAGAGTTCTCCTACAACAACAGTTACCATGCGAGTATTGGCATGGCCCCCTTCGAAGCACTCTATGGCCGGAAGTGCCTATCGCCCCTCTATTGGAACGATGGCCGTGAATACCGATACTTGGGACCCGAAGAGACCCAAGATTCCAAGGAATGCATACAACAGATCAGACAGCAGATTCTCACAGCCTAGAGTCGTCAGAAGAGTTACGCCGACGTCCGAAGAAGACCGCTAGAGTTTCAAGAAGGAAACCATGTGTTCTTGAAGGTCACCCCTACTACAGGCATTGGGAGGGCCATGAAGGTCAAGAAACTAAGTCCCCGATTCACTGGACCCTTCCAGATATTGGAGTGCATCGACCAGTGGCATATCGGATAGCTCTACCGCCGAACCTGGCAAATGTTCATGTTGTCTTTCATGTGTTGTAGTTGAGGAAATATTATGCTTCTCCGGATCATGTGCTTGAGCTCGAGAAAATCATCTTGAGAGAGGATCTCGCCTTACCGTTGATGCCGCAGAAGATCATTGACCACAAGACCCGGAAGACTCAGAACAAGGAGATCCCAATGGTGCGAGTTATCTGGGAGAACGGAAAGGTCGAGGAACAAACTTGGGAGCTGGAGGAAGACATGAAAGCGACCTATCCAGAGCTATTTCCAGGTACGAAATTTCGAGGACGAAATTTTTCTAAGGGGGTGGAATGTAACATCCCGCTCCTTCCCTAAGTGAAATTTCCCCGATTAACTGTTCGTAGAGCATCCTGTATAGGTTAACATGCAGAGATTAATAGAAATTTATCTGTTTAGCTTATCGAAATTCTGATGACACTCAAATAGTCCCTCATGACCCTTATAATTTACTGGAAAAATTAAACCGTCGAAAAAACGGAGTTCCGCTCACTTTCGGACAATTCCGCAGACACTAGAACAGTCTCGTTTGGGCCCGTTTAGCCAGCCGAACTGAGTAGTGGGCCCCAATCAAGGGAAACTATACCTTATGAGGGAAAGGATTACAAAACCCCTAGAGCAACCTCAAATGGTCACTAGGAAGCTTTGGCGATCGCGGAAACGCCAGCGGAACGGTCCCATTTGGACACTGACGAGAGATAACAGGTCAAAGGTATCTGTGAAAAATATTCCTCCAGAGAAAAATTCACAAATGCCTTGAAGTATTAATACCTTTAGGTAGAGGGAAATTAGAGGATCGCGACGGTATAAGCAGAATATTTTTCAGACGACCGTGCGCGACGCACCAGCACTGCGAGCGATAAAACACGAGCGAAACGGGACCGGGAGGCGGTCAAAGATGGCAGCCCACGTGATTGAATCAGATTTCCATGAAAAATAATTAAAAATTAAGTTACTATTCATTGATTTGACAATTGGATTATCATTGGAATTAATTAATTAGGAAAAGAAATTAGAAATGGCATTTTTGTAATTTTGGCAAGGGGCAAAAGGGTAATTTGTGGGGGCAGATCCTTGGCTATAAATAGCCCTCCCATTCAGAATTTTTTATCAAAAAAATTGCAAGACTACCGAAACTCTGCCCAAAAATCGTTCGGTGCGGAAACTCTGCTGGAACACCGCTGGAATCAGGAACCGGTTCAGGAGGCTATTCACCTAAGGATCCCACATCTCTTCCACCCTCTCCAGCCTTCTTTGCAGCCCCAAGAAAGTGGGTAAACTTGGTTTGCTCATCTCCTTAGAGCTTATGGTTGTCTATGATTGTTTTGATGATTATGTGATTATGAGAAATTATGCTAGAAATGCTATGCTAGGACTTAGGAGATGATTCTAAAGGGTCTTGTGGCCTGGACTAGATAAGGGTTGGAATATGTGTGAAAACCTCAAGAAGGATCCATGGACAAAGGGGGAAAGAAAGCAAGAAAAACGAAGTTGTAAGTTTCAGCCTCGCCAGGGGCCGCTGAGTGGCATCATGAGCCGCTGAGCGGACTCATGAACCGCTGAGCGGTGAGAGATCCCGCTGAACGAAGGGACCAGAAAATAAGTTTTTGACATGTGGACTCTAGGGCGATGAGCAGCCATCAGGAACCGCTGAGCGTCCTAGCCTGAAACTTAACCATTTTACAAAACAAGGTTTATGAAGGTTGTCCTAGACACACATTTCCAACACTTATCAAGCTAAATGAGATGCATGTAGTATGCTTATGATGATGTATGATGAATGCATGAATTATGTTTATGATGAATACATGAAGTATGTTTATGATGAGTGCATGAAGTATGTCTATGATGAGTGCATGAGTTATGTTTATGATGATGTATGATGATGTATGAGGAACATGTTATGAGGTATGTCTAGGATGATGTATGATGAGCATGTCATGAGGTATGCTTAGGAGGATGCATGTAGAATATTTTTATGAGGTATGTTTATGATAAGTGCATGAAGCATTTGTGTGATGATGTATGTGGAGCATCGCATGTAGAATATGTATGCTAGAAATATGTTATCATGCATCATGAGAATTAGAGGTTAATCACGTAAAGCTTAAAGATGAAAATTGAACATTAGGGAACAAGTATGTAGTTATATGATAGGAATCCTCTCTCTTGGCACGTCTACGGACACGCCCCTCACCAGTCCCAAAAGGGTGGATTGGTAAATGATGCTACCTTACCAAGTCCCAAAAGGGTGGATTGGTAAATGATGCTAATGGCATGATGATGAGACATGAGAATGATGTATGATGAGTTATGATGAGTTATGATGAGGTATGATGAGATATGATGAGAAATGATGATGAGGTATGATGAGTTATGATGATGAGATATGAGTCCCCGCTTGGTTGCGTCAAAAGGGTACGGACCCCCACCTCCCTACTTGTAGGAAGGGTAGCCCGCTTGATTGGCGATGATGGACACTAGACCCCATCGGTGGATAGCAACCACTCTGGTGTGAGCGCAGCCGGGTCGTCGTCAAGTTGGGAACAGAAGTGGTTGTAGCCATAGGCCACGGTTACATGAGCAAGGGACCAATGTATGAAGAAGGACGCTAACCCGGTTCACTAGCCCAACCGGAAGCGTAAGAGATCCCCATATTCCCTAAGCATGAGTACATGATGTACGAGTTACATGAGTACATGATGATGTATGAGTATGTATGTATGAGTATAGTATAAGGTATGATAAGCTATGTAGTCGTCAAGAGAACGCTCGAGACGGCCTATGTATGTACGCGAAGTAAAGATAATGAGCACGAGAACTTAGATAAGCAAGACTAGTTCCCCAGTCACCTAGTAAAGTAGAATAAGTCGTTCAGGACGTTAGGCCAGATAATAATCAGTAGGATGTTAGTCTGCATGTTCACTTAGAAACACCTGAACGGCCTGGTTGATAAGTGAGAAAAGAGATCCCCTACACCAAGGTTAACCACTGAGGACGACTG
>QANU01100260.1:0-42734 GCA_003254905.1 Nissolia schottii | reverse complement strand
CTGAAAGCTCAGAGCTCAAAAAAAGAAATCCGCAGAGTACGATGCAGTTATTCAAAATGAAAAGGATGCGATTTAAAAATAAGATGTCGATGGATTTGAATAAAGTGCTGATTTTGAGATTCTCGGATGGCTGACACACCAGTAATGGAGGCGGGCAGCGGAGAGCGGCAGGCGGCCAGACAAGTGTGCTGTTGAGAGAGAGGGGGGTAGGGGGAGGAGGAAGACACAATCAGCATGACTGGACGAGGGCTTCTAAAACGACATCGTATTGCTCTCTTTCTATTTTTCTATTAATCTGATTATTAATCTATTAATATTATTAATAAGTTTAATTTATTAATTTTTCATTAACAAATTAAAGTTATTTTAATCTTATTATAATTTTTATTTTTGGTTTTTCATAAAAGTTTGACTTTTTAAGTCATTGGTAATACAATTCAAGTATAAAATATATATAATAGTTACAACAAAATAACATAATAATATTAGTAGCTTAGCGATAATAGTGTTTACTTTTGATTCTCTAATCAATAACACAATTCAAGTATAAAATAAAAATAATATTTGCAACATTATACCACAATAATGTTCATAGTTTAGTGACAAAGATGTTTGTCCCTCAATGAGGAATTCTACATTCGATTCCTACTTAACTTCAACAAGTTTGACTTTGAAAATTAAGACGGATGAAATTGCCCAATAAAATTGGTAAATCTTTTTCAAGATCTAGGATTTCTTAAAAAGTATCTCTCGAGTAAAATCCTTAAAAAGAGAGAGAAATGATAAAATAATTACAATTAAAAAGTTTGAGTGCACAAAAAAAAATTGAGGGACATGTGTAAATAGTTTTAAAAATTGAGGAATGGTGGGTGTAATCACACAATATTTGTTGCATCCAAAATTTTAGAAACTTAGATTTTAAAAAAAAATTAATAAATGCCCTTAAGACTTGTTATCAAAACTTTTTGTAATTATAATCAAAACTTTTGTGATTATAACTTTGATTCTTTTAAGTCTTAAATGTCTTTTAATTACTATTAATGATATTTACTTCATTTTTATTTATTTTGACATTTTATTCTATTGATAATTTTCTTTTTTAAAATTTTCATCTTTTATAATCATCAATCTTTTTGCATCAAATGTACAATTCCTTTGGTGATAATAAGTTAAACTAAAATTTTCCTTAGTAACTCATGTTTTCAGACAAATCAAAGCTTAAGTAAGATTATGTTTCGTAAAAAAAAATTTCAAAAATCTTACTTTAAATATTAAAACCAAAATAATAATTTTTTATTTAATTTATGGATAAAATTAAAACGCATATAAGCCTTTTTAACATCCTTCAAAATTATTATAATTATATTTTTATTAATTTATTTTATGCTAAATAAAATTTTTAAATAATTTATTTTTTAAAAAAATGAATTAAATTTATGTTAACTTTCTTTTATTAAATAAAAATTATAATCATAATTATTATTTAATCTATACTACTAATAAAGGGGTTGCAACACTTTAATTGTTCCTTCGGTCACATTTTCTTCCACAATTTGACATTTTTTAAATAATTTAATTTATAAACATCTTTTAAGCTCACATGTGAAAACTGAAACGGGAAGCTATATAACTCACTTCTACAACTGTCGTTAATCTTCAATAAAATCAACTACTTATAAATTGTAAAGACATAATACGTGTGATACGCAGAAAAAGAATTAGTTTAAAGAAATAGGACCTCATAAAAGTAATTTACAACTTTTAGAAACAATGGGATCAACAAGGTCCAAAGAAAACCAAGAGATTACATGAGTGTGTTTGAAAAAATTGTAAAATTAAATTTATTTTAATAATTAATTTTTAATACTATTTTGTCAATTAAAAATTGTTAAGATTATTTATAAAAAAAATAAAATTGGGCACTAAAAAAATGTTATTTTCGTCTCCTCCCTTTATATTATATAAGTGTATAGATACATATAATCTGTGAAATGCAGATTGTATTCATCATCAATCAATTCCCTTAATATAATACTACATCTTCTTAACAGCCAAGAGAACCTAAAAAGAATCATGGAGCATCAAATAGCATTTAAGTCAGTTAAATTCCAGGGAATCTTGATCTCCGCTTAATTAGTCCACCACACACACTGCACTACACTCTGCATAATAATTTCACACCCTTCATCTCCTAGCTCGTTACTAAACAATCCCCTATATAACCCCTAAGCCAATTTCACAAGAAAAACCATCCCTTCAAAAACCAAGATGGCTTGTTTCCTCACTCTCGTGGCTCTTGTAACTTCCCTATTGGCATCATCGTCACTCCAGGTGGCCAATTCAAGACCGTTGATCACCACCAACCCATCGTCCACGTCGACACTCGCATCGCGGTTGAAGCTAGAAGAAGAGGGAGGGGGCCCATCGAACTGTTGGGAATCGCTGTTCGAGCTCCAAGCGTGCAGCGGGGAAATCATAACGTTCTTTGTCAACGGTGAGGCCTATCTGGGGCATGGATGCTGCAAGGCTATAAGGGTAATTGGACACGAGTGCTGGCCAAACGTTGTTGGGTCTCTGGGATTTACAAGCCAAGAGAGTGATATATTGCAAGGGTATTGTGATGAGGAGGAGGCTGTGCATTCCCCTGCCACACCAGCAACCACGACATTATCTCCGCTTGAGCCAAATTAGTCAAAATATTACCTTTTTTATTACCAAATAAGACGTAAATTAAAGAATAAATTTTATTTTTCAATTATGTAGTCATGGAAAAACATATTACCTTTTTTGACAAGTTAATATATGAAATACGGCGTTTTTGTTTTTTGTGTGCGCAAAATGGTCCTCCTCCATTGCTCATTGTTTATTTATATGAACCTAATAAAGTAATTGAAAAAAAAACCAAAGTAATCGTAATTTTTTTTGGGAGAAATTACATATATGTATATACACACACACACACAAGTATCCCTAATGAATTTTTTCTTATAATACAATTTAGGTAACAAAATATTACAAATATATGGGTGAAAGTACTAAAATCGTCACATAATACGATTTTAATACATTTAAAAAAAAACAAAAAACAAAATCTAGGCGTGGCAAGGGTTTGAAATCACCATACCAGGTAGCGATTTTAGCCCTGCCATTTTCTATGATTTTTTCAGGTGCTTGAAATTGCCGTCCAAGGTAGCAATTTCAGGACCTGTCAGTATAAAAAAAAATAATGTGGGATCTAGAGTGAAAATGATGTCAAGTTATTTGTAATTTGAGCGTTTATGTCATTCTTTGATTTGTGGTGTAATTTCTTCTCATTTTCAAAAGAGCATAGCAAGAATAAGAACGAAGGCTCCAATGTCTTTCCTAAATGAGTTGATTAAATATTGGCATGTCACGATATCGAATGATGTCGAAGTGTCATAGATGTTCGGATTATTGGCCAGTGAGTTATTCTGGCGAGATGGGCTAGAATTTTGGATGATGATGCTGAAGGTACACCGTGGTCTTCTCTTTTGTTGATGTTAATTGGAAGCCTCATCCCCTTAGTTTCTCCAAGCTCAACACCAATGAAAGTGTCTGTCTTGAGCAGGGCAGAGTTGGTTTTGGAAGCCTCGCTCGAGACTCCAACAGTTCCTGTCTTCGTGTTCTTCATTTTGAGTTGCTGGCTATTCAGAAGGGCATAGATCGATCTATCATGCTTGGAACATTGGGTATAGAATTGACTGATCTGTGAAACCGATTGTTCGGAGGCATTTCATTGTTTCCAATCCCTCCACAACATGCATGTTACGTTGATCATGAACTTCTTGCTACTATCATGGAGTTGGTCCACAGAAGATGGGTCGTTCGGTTCTCCTTCATCTCTCGCGAAGCAAATGGTCGTGTGGACACTTTAGCTAAATTTGGCTCTCACCAAAGCAGCTCCAGCTGGATACTCTAAAATGATTGATGTATTGTTTGTCCACGTATTACTACACAACTCAGGCACGAGATAACTGCTAGCTGACTTTTTCTTTATATTTACCAAAATTGGTCATGTAATCGATTCATTTTAGGACAAAACTAAATCACATAATTATTACTAGTTAAATTTTAGATTTATAACTTTTTTATTCGATCACCTAAATATCTTAAGCGCATGTTTAGGAAATCGATTTTATGTATTTTGAAATACATTACAATATTGATCGCAAAGGAGTTTGAACTTAGACTTCATACACGTTTAGGAAATCGATTGAATTGGCACCAATTTAAAAGTAATTTTTTATACTTGTAAAATCCTAAAATCGATTCCAAAACTTCCTTAATTGCTATAATGCAATCACACAATCAACTACTTTTGAATTTATTTTTAACGTTTCAAAATTTTGTACTTTAAGCTTTTGATAATAAAAGTGACTTTTCATTTTTTTTTTTTTTGCATTTGCTTAAAAATTAATGTATCTACTGATAACATTTTTAAGTTCTCATAACTACACATTATATATACTATTGTCATTTTTATAAGAATAAAAACTTAAAATATGTGATTTATTTGTTTTTTTTTTACGTCAACATGATGACGTACCGAACCAAATCGGCCTAATTTTGATACGTTCAGTTTAGCTTTTGGTTAAGATGTGTTAAAATAAAAATTAAATCAACCTAATTAAATTTATCCATGCATTCAAATTCTTTTTTTTTTTCCTTCTCTCAAATTTAAACCAAATCAACACATTTTACACGGCTTAATTTGTACCAAATAAAATAAATAAATGAATAAAAAAACAAAGGTTGCTGGCCATATTGTGCCGCAGTCCTTGTGTGGAACAACGGCTAAGCAACAAAAAGAGGGCAAAGACCACATAGGAGTTATCATCCTTGTCATCTGCCAAAGATAAACATAATCGAGCACCTGCAATTACTTGAAGTTTTCATCAAACAATTTTTAACTCTTAACTTCGACAAGGTTAACAACCTTAACATAAAATATAAGAACCGTGATGTTATCATCATTCTAATAATTCTTTTAATACTCGGTAAAAAGTAAATATATTTAACATTTTAATAATAAAATAATGACTTAATAAGTTTAATTGTTATGTAATGACAGAATAAAATTTTGTACAATGTCATACAATTAAATTATGTTACACCAATAAAATGTTTTTACACAATAATTTAATTATATATTGTCACATCAACAAACATACATATTTGATTTCATAAAAAAAAATACATGTTTAACTATTGTATTCACTATATTAAAAGTCATATTTTTTAAAAAAGAAAAAGAAAAGAAGTAATGTTTATATATAGAGAGAAAATGATTACATTGAATGGTTGTATAAAGATATTTTATCCTATCAATGCATACAAATCAAATCCAAGAAATTATACAATTGTCCAAGTGTATATTTTCATCTATAACTTCAATTGTATGTAATCATGTGTTAATAAAAAAAATGTATATAACCATGTATGTGGGTTTTGAGCTAATTAATATATATGTCAAATTTACTTTAATGATATGATTAGCAATTAACATCGAGGATTAGATGACGCTATAATCAAATTATAGCTATATTCATAATGCAATAACGAGTGCATGTTAAGTGATACATATATATACAAGAAAATTTAATTTCTCCCTCTAAGAAAATTTGTGTAGTATTAATTATCACTCTCTTTAAAATAAGATAAGAATTCTCTAGAGAGGATCTGGTGGCATATGATAGGTCGCACTTTGAGCCTCTACTCCCACCCCCTTCATCCTAATTTTTTTGTTAATAATAATAAAAAAAAAAACATAAGAATTTCATACGAAATCAATTGGAAAGTCCAAGAGCAGCCTTGCCTTGAGCATACCTATATATACTAGCTCTTGTGCAACTACAATTATATATACAATCTCACAAACTAACTCTCTACTAAAAAAGACAAACATTAGAGGGTGGAACATATATAATGGCAAAACTTGCGCTCTTCATTGTTCTCTTTACCCTCCTCAATCTCACTACCCTTCTTCCTCACCACGTCGCCAATGGAAACAACCATCATCATCATCATGATCGTCGTCATCACCATTCAAAATCGAAATCTGGGGGCGGCCCACGCTCCCCTGCTATCAACCCCCACGGGACCCACGCCACCCTCACTCTCAACGACTTCGCCCGCGGCGGGGACGGAGGGGGCGCCTCGGAATGCGACGGCAAGTTCCACCCCTTGGCCCAGAAGGTGGTGGCCCTGTCCACCGGATGGTACAACAACGGCGCCCTGTGCGGGCGAATGATCAAGATCACGGCGAAGAACGGGAGGAGCGCATTGGCCAAGGTGGTGGACGAGTGTGACTCTAGGCGTGGCTGCAAGAATGACATTGTTGATGCGTCCAAGAGCGTCTGGAATGACTTGGGCCTCAGAACTGCTCTTGGTGAACTGCCTGTTACTTGGAGCTTTGCCTGAATTATATTCTCCAGGAATATTACACACACACACACACATATATATATATATGAAATAAAGAATTAAATGAATGTGTCTAGATACTGGATGCTCATTTGGTGTCCATCAACTTCGTAGACTCGCACGTAAGACACTGGGAGTTTCAAAGTTGATGAGAGGGGGAATTGAATTGAGACTGTGTATATCATGTTTGAGTTTTAGGTGAAAACATTCAGAATCAATTCAAGAAATCTAGAAGTGAGAAGTTAAAAATTCTTACTTCTAATAACCGACAAAATTGATTCTTAGTATTTTCACCTAAAAACTGAAAAAACTAATGATATTACTATTTCACGGTTCACTCGTTAATTCTTCACTCATCAATATGCTCACAATGTACTTGTACGCGAAGTCTCCTGTGTTGATTGACACACTAAAGTGTGCTAAATAACAGAACTCATAATGGACCAGCATAATATAGTGCTTGTGTTAATTATGTGATGTATAATTATCTTTGGATGGATCCAAAATCTCATCCTGGTGTACCCGACGAAAAAAAGAATAAATTCATTATATGTTCTCTCCTCGTATAAATCATGATGATTTTGTAATTGAGCTACAGTACTCTACTTAAAGATGGTATCACAGTTTTAAGATTCCGCGATCATATATAATAGTTCAATGTTATAATTTTATATATAGAACTATGATCACACAGACTATTTTAATACTGCTACTTCATAACAAGAAGGAATATGCTGTGACGTATTATTAAGCATTAAACTATATATAGGCGATACAGTCTATGACTGTATGCATGTGTGGGACAATATTAATCTTCTAACCAGCACTGATCGATGAGGGTGATGGATTACCGGTCAATGTAGCTAGGTGGCGTTTTCGGTCAAGTCCAAACCCTATTGAGATTTCAAAAGTAAGTTGATTCAATGTTTATATATATATAGTTTTGAATATAAATAGAGTTTAATTTTGATGAAGGGATAATATAAAGATATTTACATAGTTATTTAATTAATTATTTTATTTGAATGACGTTTTGAGTAATTTGTGTAATATTAATGTGTTGATATATAATTAGATTACAATGTAAATTCATTTATATTATCAATGTATTTTAATTAAATGCATATAAATAATACAACTCTAATTGAACATGAGTAGCCATCTTCTTGAGACTCGTTAAGACAATAAGTTATTGTCTAAATAAAATTTTAACAAACATTAATTTGAGTACAAATAATAATAATAATAAGTCTTATCATTTTTATTGTATATCTCATAAAGTATTTTTGGATTTAATTAAATGTAGTTTACTTTTATTGTATGTCTACTTAAAATTTTTTTAGTGAAGGTATGTATGATTATTAAACTCTCGAGTTAACTCGTAAACTCTTACGAGTTTGCGATTCTATAAATAAAATGAGTTAATACTTATGTAAACTCTCTTTTGGTAAAGTCGATGAATTTAAGCAAACTCTCAATTCTACTGGCGAGTTTACTACTTAAAGTCTACCTACGAGTTTACAAGTTTACTTCAAAATGTATAAATTTGGTAACTTTGTTAAATACTTGGCTGACTTTGTTAATTTTAGACAACATCTATTGAGTTTATTAAGCTAATTTTACATATTTATCACAACTGAACTATATTTTATTGAACTAAAACAATACACGCACATAATAAAGTACGACATAACAATTAAGTGTCACGCATTAAAGTATATTTTATAATATTTTTTTCATTTATTTTATTTTAAATTTCACATTATTCAATGATAATTATAAATACAACATTTAGTCATGTTTAGCTCTTAATTATAATATTGTTTATAACATGTATTTTTTTTTACGTATATAAACTCTTACACATTTATGAGTCAAATTTACAATTAAAATTTGTCAAGCCTTTACGTGTTTGAAACTTTCACGTTCGACAACCTTAAAAATATGTAAACTAATTTAAAGTGTTAAAATTATATAAATCAGTTCAAAATAATTTCCCCATCAAGACATTAGAATATACATTCTCGTAGGGAAGGACCAGCCATTCCTTTGCTTCACTTGATTTCTCATTTTCGGTCATCGGAGTATGCTATCTTTCCTCTCGAATAATTTGTCCACCTTTTTATTTAAGTATTATTTTTTAAAAATAATTATTTATTTTTTAATTTAAACAATATTAATTATTATTACTTTTGTATATTCTTATTTAGTGAAAATAGTGGAAGAGAAAGAGAGTAATAAATGGAAAAATTAATAAAGATAATTTTATAAAATATTATGATTTTTTTTTACATTGAGATATTTCAATTATTTTTTTTAATACTATTGAGCAATGAAAAGTGATCATCTATTTGAAAACGGTGAAATTATTGGCTAGCAACCATACTATTATCATCCAAAATGGAATTAGTCCCTTGCTAGTGAGTTTTGATTCATTACCAAAAAATTGTTAAAAATGAGTTTTTATCCAAAAATTTTGGATGGTAAAGTGAAAGCAAAATGAAAAAAAAATGCATATTTTACATTTATTAAGATATATAATTTTAAATAATATGATCACATATCAATATATAAGATATGTTATTTTGAAAGCAAAATACTAAATAGAGTCATGAAGCCTACATTGACAAAGTATATAATCACATAAGCACGAAATAATAGAGTGAATAAAATAATAATGTGTGTGTATATGGGAATTATTAACCTTCATACCTTCATGCGGACCATAATTCACATTTTAGCTTGGACCATAAAACCAATTCTCTTTATTTTAAAATAAATTTATAATAGGGATACTTTGGTAATTTTATAGTATCTCAAATTAAAATTTAAATTAATTAATTTTTTCAAATATGTAGGTGTCAAGGTTAGCAATTATATATATATATATATGTAAATAAATAAATAAATAAATAAAAGAGAGTGAGAAACTAATCATCGAAGACCAATATTAGTGATGAGTGCAACAATGACCAAAAAACGTAAAATGTAAAAACGCTTTTTTAGAGCTTTTAGCATTTGAAAATGTTTTTTCATAAAATTTTACCAAATTTAGATTTTAGATAGAATCTAACGAGGTTTTATATTATAAAAACGTTAAATCGTAAATTTGTAAGTTTTACAATGATTTTCTAACAACTGGGATTATAGCATTTAAATGTTAATACTATCCTCTTCTGACTTCCTCAAGTGCCCTGTCGTCGGATTGGTTTCTTAACTTAATAATTTAGGTATTTTTTTAGTTGCTTTGCTGCCTTTGGATCTTCTCTCCTTAGACTCGTCATGCCATATGACTTACGTTGCTTTTAAAGCATATTTGGATTTTTTTTAAAAAAAATACTATTTGTTTAAAAAATAAATTAACACCTGTATATATTTACACAGAAAAATAAAGATTATAAAATATATAAAGAAACTTTATAAAACAAAGATTAAATATTGTCATTAAACATTTATGCGTGCATGAACATACATATGTTTAATATTATTTGTTTATGTGTTTGATAATATTTATTTCTATATTTTGTGTATATACAACACATATATGTGTAACATTGTTAATTTATGAATTTGATAATACTTATTTTTTTATTTTATAATGTTTATTTTTCTATGTGAAATACACATAATATTTAATTTTTATAATATACAAATAATAAGACTATTTTTTTTTTTAAAAAAGCTAACGTCCTAGCCAACCTCCTCTGGTACTTGCATTTGTATTTGTTTTATTTAATCAATAAATACAATAGTCTATAAAAAAAAATACAGGTGAGCAATAAAAGAAATACTTGATTTTTTTTTTAATTTATGAATTTTGCCTGTAAACTCCAAAAGGCATGGAAAAAAAGTGAAAATCAAATCAAATTTAAAGACTGGGCAACAAAACGACGAACAAAGCAGGCAAACAGACACCGTGTCTATATTTATGTGTTGTGTGTTGTGTGTTGTGTGTCGTGTTGCCTGAAGCTATTTCTCTCTTCTTATGAGCCACTCCTTGCCACCCTCATTCAATGAAACTCCCAAACACGGCCTTAAACCCCGCCAAAACCCTACACAAAACCCTCAAATTTTTTGCTCCCTTGAACCATTTTCACGCAATGCGATCGCTGTCAACTGCAAACGACGTCGTTTTACTGCCCCGATGGCGTTGTTCCCTTCCTCTATTCCCTCCCTCCACTTCATACCTTCCCTCTCGGATGCTCATGTAAGTGTAAACCCCCCTCACTCTTTCTCTTTTGTATTTCTTCCTATTTTGCACACAAGCTGTTTTCTTTTATTGACGCGTTTTAATTCTGAAATTTTAAGCTTCAGTTTTGATGTTATTTACTGTGGAAATATGTAATGATACTTCATTTCTGTCCTGCATTGGAAACTCTGTTTTTCCCCCTGATTATTATTGGTATTGTTAGTATTATTATAAAGTTATCCTCTTGTGAAAATGCATTGGCATCGTGGTGCTGCATTGAAAAGCTTTGTTGAGAGAAGTCATGCCAATGTTAATATGACTGCAAAGTGTTTTAGGCTGACAACTATAATTATTATGTTATCATGCGCGTGGACTGTTAAGGTAGATGTTGTAAAAGTTAAGACACTTGATGAAATGCTAACTGATGATTGGATGATAGTGTAAAACAATTTTATGCCGATAATGCATAAAAATTAAGGATTTAGATCCTCGAAATAGAGGATCTCACTTCAGCTTCAGAGGGTGAATTGATAAGTTTTATCATTTTATCAATAAAGTGGAAAGTGAGAACCAATTCCACTTCATTGATCTAAAAGTGAAATTCCGTCGCTCTACCCCTCTCTAAAGTGAGATTCTCACAAGGATCCTTGCCCAAAATTAAATCCTCTTCTTATGTATATTACATTTATTGATCCTCTGGAAATTGGAAAGTCTTGTACATTTATTTTTGGCTGCATTTAGGTAATAAAAGATAGTTTTACTTATTGTTTAATTCATCTACAAGTAGACTAGTTGGATGCTTCAAAAGCTTCTCCCTCTTCATTTTTTCTTTTGTTGGTAAAATAATATACATCCTTATATATATTTGCATGACATTAAATTAATTTGATGAAAAGACTTTTTTTTCCTCTTGATATAGCTATCCCTAAAACAAAGTAAATCCTTATCTATTATGCATCATTTCTCCCTCTTAGACATTTTTGTATATAACCTAACAAGTAACAATGAAGAAATATGGTGAACAATAGATCAAAGTGGTTTTTTGTTTTGCATTTCATTAATTTTGTCATGCTTGATGGACATTATAAAATCCACAAAGATCTAACTGATTTCTAATAGCGGTATAGCTGCTATTAATGTTGACCATAAAACTCTTTCTGCCATGGCTTCTTTAGCAGATTGTCAGATTTTGGAGTGACCTCTAGTTTACTTAGGTGTTCCTTTAGGTGGTAACCCTAGATCTGCTTCTTTTTGGGACCTTGTGGTGGAAAAGATATCCAAACGCCTAGGGAATTGGAAAGGGGTTTACTTTTCTCTAGGGGGTCGGATCACCCTTATTCAGTCTTGCCTCTCTAGCATACCACTTTACTTTTTATCCTTGTTTCGCTTACCTGTGGGTGTAGCCAAATCCATTGAAAAGATCATGAGGGACTTCCTTTGGTCAGGTGCTTTGGATTTGAAACGTGATCATTTGGTTAGTTGGGAGGTGTGCTGTCATCCAAAGAAAGAAGGAGGTTTGGGTCTTGGAAATTTGGTGTCTAAAAGTATGGCCTTGACAATTAAATGGCGATGGTGCTTTCTTTTAGAGCCACACTCTTTATGGAATTAGGTAATCAGGAGTTAGTATGACTTGGACAAGAATGGTTGAGACGCTAAACTTGCATCACTTGCTTCTCATTATAGCCCTTAGAAATTTATATCCCAAGGTTATTCTACTTTCTAGCCGTTACTTTCCTTGCAGGTGGGAATGGTTCTCACTTTAACTTTTGGGAGGATAACTGGGTAGGGGACACCTCTTTTAGTTTTCTTTCCCTCGCCTATACTGTCTTTTTTCTTTACACAATGCCCATATCTAGAACTTTTATAGTGTTCAAGACTTTATTATTTCTTGGGATTTTCACTTTTTTTGAAATTTGAATGATAGAGAGGCTTTAGAGTTAGTTGTTCTTTTGGATCTCCTTTAGTCTGTGAACACTTCTTCCACCTCAAATAAAAGTTCATGGTCTCTAGATTTTGCTGGGTTATTCACTTGCAAGTGTTTGTTTCAGTTTCTAACTCACTCTTTGCTTTCACCCTCTTTTATCATTGAGAAACCAATTTGGAAGTTCAAAGCTCCCTTGTAAGGTCAAATCTTTTATCTGGACCATTCAGCTGAATAGAATTAATACTAATGACATGTTGCAGGTTCGAAGGCCTCTTAAGGCAATCTCCCTTGACATGTGTGTTATGTGCGGCATAAATTCAAAATTAGTTGCTCACTTTTTTTTGCACTGTTCAACGGCTAGCCTCTTGTGGAATCTATTTGGGATATTTGGGGAATCTTGGGTGTGCCCTGCAACCCTACATACTTTTTTGATGACTAGATTTGCTGGTTTTGGGAGGAGGAAAGAAGCTAACTACCTGTGGCAATGTATAGTTTTTGCAACTATTTGGCGCATCTGGCTAGAATGCAACTCTTGTGTTTCGACGTTCATGTTTTATGGGAGAAGATTAGGCGTTTATCATCTATTTGGTGTAAAGCTCACAATCTCTTTAGAGGATTCTCCATCACAAATATTTTGAGAGATTAGAAAGTTTTACTCCATAGATAGCTTTCGTAAATTTTTGTTTTGTTTTTGTTTCTTTATAGAGGATCTCTTATCCTCTTACTTTATGTATTCTCTTCTCTTCTTAATGAAATTTCTTCTTTTATCCATAAAAGGGGATCTAACTGAAATTATGATGTTGGCACAACAATATTTGTAAATTTGCAAAAGTTACGCACACGAAATGTAGTTCATCACCTTAAGTTTATTCCTGCTACATCTTATCTTATTTGTTAATAATACTATGACAAATGCAAACAACTATATCTGTGGTTATCACCGCAATTCAATATGCAAGATCGTGTTTGATGGCAAGTGGAACACATTGTGTAGTTATTGTTCTAATTTTAGAAAATATGCCCTAACTTTTTTCAGTAATAATTGCTAGTCCTGCCAAAATCCAAGTAATTTAAATTTCTATTCTTTTGTGGAATAGCATCTAAACTTTAAACTTGTTGATGAACAGAATAAATGGACATCTTGAGCAAGTATTTGGTTTTAAAAATAGAAAGGTTCTGATGCATAGCAGCAAAGCAACCAAGAAGCAGAAAGGGCCGAATGATGTTTTAGATGATAAAGATCTTTCTCATGTACTGTGGTGGAAGGAGGTTTGCTTTCTTGCTTATAGTTAAATTTCAAACTTCACCATTACTTCGTAAAGCTTTTATTATTTTGATTAAACCGTGGAATCTTTTGAGAAGCTCTGTATTTTCTTTCTTCTTTCTTTTTCAAAACTTGACAGAGAATGGGGATGTGCAAAAAGCCTTCAACCACTAATTTGTTGAAAAGGCTTGAATATTCCAACTTGTTGGGCGTGGATTGTAATTTGAAAAATGGAAGGTGAGCACTTATGAAATTGAGGCCATCATTGTTCACTTTTCCTTTCATGTAGAAGCTTTGACTCATATCTGTGATTACATTTAACTATACAAGTTAATCATTATTTATAAGTTTTCTTAGTTCATATTTTTCTTAGCGCATCTAGAATTTTCTGTCCATGAGGATGTCTTACTCTCTCCATAGTTGTTATTTTAATCTTTTGTTAACATTTCCCGTTTCTATCGACAACTTTTTTAGCCTGTGTGTGTGGCTCTGTGTTTTCTTTTTTATTTTAGTTTCTATATCCTGGAGGATACCTTCTCCTTTCTCCTCAACTGTGCATTTTCTCTGTTCTCTGTAAGAACATTTCTTCTTTTTCTTTTTCTTTATTTTTTTTCCCATAAGAGCTCTAAGGTTTTGGATTGGGTTATGCAAAGATCCTGAAACCTAAGCAGCGACACTCAGGTCTTGGAAGTGAACCTTGATATTTCTATGGATGGTATTGTTATAAGTAATTTTATGGAAAAATCACTTTATTTTGTGTAGCCTGAAGGATGGAACATTGAACTGGGAAATGTTGCAGTTCAAGTCAAGATTTCCACGTGAAGTTTTGCTGTGCAGAGTATGTTTCTTTTAATCCTGTTTATTGAAAGTTTGGTCATGCATTGAAAGTCTTGTACATTTGGTTTGATTGCAGCAAAGTTTCTGGTTCTTAATGAATTTTTTGCTCTGCTCTTTCTTTGACATTAGATCTTTATATCTACACTTAGTGGTGCATTCTTTCTTTTGAATTTTTTTACCTTTATATTTTTCCTCAGGTTGGTGACTTCTATGAAGCTATTGGAATAGATGCTTGTATTCTTGTTGAGTATGCAGGTTTAAATCCCTTTGGCGGTCTGCGATCAGATAGTATTCCCAGAGCTGGTTGCCCTGTTGTGGTATTGGCATTTCTTGTGCATATTGTGTAGTTCTATTCTGTTAAGAAATTTATATGTTGGTAACATGTTTATGTTCGTCTCAAGAAGCATAACCATGTATATATGACTGTTAATGAAGCATAAAAGAAGAAAAAGTGGTTCAAATTTTGTCATGTTTTGAGTATATTGATTTTATATCCAATGCTTGTGCAAGAGAAATTATGGTACAGATGCCATTCTGTGAGTGGAGCAAGTATGGGAAGTTCTTAGTTGGCCTTCTGTTCACAGTTTCTGGAAGTCTGATGAGTATTCTGACTGGAGCATTATGTTTCTAGACTGTACTTGGAATGAGATTCTACGAGAACTATAAAATCCAGGCTTTAAATTTCGTGTCATTTTTGGTTCCCTGTTGTGTTTGCAACTGCTAAATAAGACCTCATTCATCATGCACACACCTTCACTAATCCACAAACACACAGTTGGGTCCTGCAAAGTGAGTGTTTTGAGTGTGTTCAAGACGTATCCATCCATCAACTTCAACTTTTTTAAAAATTATTTGATGTTAATGAGTTGTGCTCAAGATTTTACTTCTATTTTTTAATTTTGTATGCACTTTGGCGTTGCTTGATCCATGTAGCCGACTCCACATAGTGGGAAAAGGCTCAATTGTTGTATGCACTTTCAAGGATAGATATGTTTCTTTTAGTTTAGGGCTTCAACAATGGTTCAATTTGATTATTGATTTTTTTTTTTCCCTTCGCAAACACAAATATATATTAAATGACTTTGCTCTTTGCTTTGATCAGAATCTTCGACAGACGTTAGATGATCTGACGCATAATGGTTTTTCAGTGGTGAGTATGGCAATTAAACAATATTCAGCTTGTTTTTCTTTATGTTAAAATTTCATCATTCCGTGCATGAACTTCACCAGGCTCCTATTTATGCTTATATGCTGCTTGTAAATTGTTGTTCAGATGAATGACACCTTATTTTCTATAATCTGTAAGCTAGTTTATTAAATATCTGCATTTTGGTCTTAACAGTGCATTGTGGAGGAAGTTCAGGGTCCAACTCAAGCTCGATCAAGGAAAGGTCGATTTATTGCTGGGTAATTACAAATTTTTTACTAGCCAGTAGTCTTGACACCTTTTACTTGTAATTTGGTAAACCGTCTATCCATATCTCATTTGTAATCTTCCTCGAAATTTACTAATTCTGTTTTGTAAGGCTGTTGATACCTCTAAGGTTAAGACTTTTTGCTTTGAGGAGAACTCTAGTCAATTCTTCTCTGCCTTGCACTGGCTGTTGGTTTTCTTTTCTTTTTCTTCTAAGGAGAATTCCTTATCGCCCTTGTATCTCTTCGTTCCTTCCAATAGTATGTTTTAAAAAGATTCAGCCCTGAAATGTTAAAGGCGCATAGGCCTCATGAGGCCACTTTTGAAACAAATAGCTCCTTTTTGGCATTGTGGGGTAGCGTGACAGTTATGGAGTAACTTGTTTGGAGAATCTCTGATGACTGATCTATGTGCTTAAGCTGAGATCTTTCTGTCTGTCCTCTCTGAAGGCTTCAGGAGTAGAAAGGAGAGTTATGTGTGAGTTATGTGTATGTGTTACATTCTATTTAGTATTTCTGGGAGCATTATGGATTTGGTTGGACTGCAATTCATTAATTTTTGGCCGGAGATCTGTTCCTTCTCATCTCCCTTTCTATATTTACATTGTTGTTTTAGTTTCTATTCCTAATTTTTCTGTGTTGAATTCCTTTCCTTTCTTGATGAGTTCTTTTATGCAACAAAAATTTCATTCTAATCTACATAATTTAAGAAGCTTTGTCTCATATGGTGCCTAATTTTTATAATCAATATTTAGATCTACTCAATGAGGTTATGGGTTATAGTGCTCAAGGAAATGAACTGTATATATATTGTTGTCAACCAATATCTATAGATGATTAAACTAGAGCTACAAAGCATGTCATCTTGCTGACTTAATATTCAATATTTCAGGCATGCTCATCCTGGAAATCCATATGTATATGGACTTGTTGGAGTTGATCATGACCTTGACTTTCCCGAACCAATGCCTGTAGTAGGTATGAATAAATTTGATTTTTTGTAAGTCTAATGTTCAAATGCATTATTCAAATGTATATGGACTTGTTGTAAGTCCAATGCATTGTTTATTGGCATGTTAAGATTGAGTTTTTTACTATATATCTTTTTTATTTAGGAATATCACGGTCTGCAAGGGGCTATTGCATAATTTTAGTCCTAGAGACCATGAAGACATATTCTGCAGAAGATGGTTTGACAGAGGAAGCAGTGGTTACAAAACTTCGTACTTGTCATTACCATCACTTATTTCTTCATACGTCTTTGAGGCAAAATTCTTCAGGTTGGCACTTCTTTTTTTGTACACAAACATGGAGGTTTTGCAATATCCATTATGAATGACCTATCAGACATATTCATTGATTTTTGTGCGCCCTGTTGAGTCTAGAGTTTCTATTTTGAAGGATTTTATTTTATTTTTATATCAAAAGAATTTAAAATTATGGTATTCTGTGGTATGATTAAATAAGTTTTATTTCATGAGTGATTGGATTGGCTTATTTCGTATTCAGAGAGAAATTTTAAATGAAAGCTTTTGCTAGCTGACACTTCAAGTGTTTGTCTCCTTTGGTCTGAGTTACTTTGTTGATTCTCTTTAAGCGACAAACAAGCACTTAGATGCTTGGTGAATAAGAAAATCCCCACATAGTGTGATTAATAAGGCTTGGTTTTTGTTGTTGTGATTCTTCTATAAGAAAATAAAGTTGTGCATGAGTATAGATATGTATACACATATTATTGTAGCTTCCATTGTCACTTTTGTCAAAAGCACTTGCCTAAGTGGATGATAAACATGTTCACTTATGAATCACAGATGCGACTTGTGATCTTGCTTTTGATGATATGAGGAGGAAAAACCAATAAGAGAATAAACTTATGTTGTAGACATGAGAATGTTGCGTTTAATGAGCATACACACTAGACAAGGGATTTGGATCCTCTAAAGTGAGATCCATCACTTTAGAGGATAAAGTGAAGGATTTCACCATTGAATGAATAAAGTGAAAGTGGGACCGGTTTCTACTTTAAAAATTCAATGGTAGATCCATCACTTTACCATCTAAAGTGAGGGATCTCACTTTAGAGGATCCTTGTCCCTAGACAAGATAGGATTAATAATCAATGCATTAGATAGAAAGTTGGGATAGTGAAAAGGATACTAGAATATTGTCTTAGGTGGTTTGGGCATGTGAGGTTAAGACACGTAAAATCGCAATCAAGAAGAGTAGATCAGATGGAGGATGACCTAATTGTTAGAGGTACAAGGAGATGAAGAAAATCTGCAGGCTAAACCATTAAGAATAACTTAAATTTAAATGAATTGTGTACAGACATGGTGTAAAATGGATACAATTGTGTTTTATGATCCATGTAGTCAATCCCATCTAGTGGGAAAAAGTTTTGTTGTTACTACATTATAGTTTTATGCATATTTCAGCTGTTTCTTTACAGGCACCTTTCGATGGGGAGAATTTGGTGAGGGAGGCCTCTTGTGGGGAGAATGCAGCTCCAGACATGTTGAATGGTTTGGCGGAAACCCTATCTCTGAACTTTTGTGTAAGGTATGAATTTTAAAATGTCTCTTTCATTTTATTTTTAAAATGTATAGATGCATAAATGTGTCATTTGAGATAGATATGCGTGTTTTCGCTCTGAAACACGATAGGTAAAGGAGCTTTATGGTATTGGTGATGAGGTCACATTCAGGAACACGACTGTTCCTTCAGAAAATCGGCCTCGTCCTTTAACTCTAGGAACAGCAACTCAAATTGGTCAGTCTCTGTATTGATGAAATGTTGTGCCAACTGGGTATACTATTTCTTGTTAATCAACTGATCCTGCATTTTCAGGTGCCATACCAACAGAAGGAATACCTTCTTTGTTGAAAGTGATACTTCCACCAAATTGTGCTGGATTGCCTGTATTGTAAGGGTTTTTCTTTAAAAAATTCATTATGTGGTATTTTTAAAATGATTCCATCAAGGTTGTCAAGTTTAAGTAAACTCGTGAGCCTCAACAAACTCGAATCGTAAATTTGTAAGAATTTACATAAGTAAAAAATATATATTATAAGTAATATTATTAGGAACTAAACATGATTAAATTTTGTATTCATAATTGACATTGAATATTGTTAACTTTTAAATAAAATAAATGAAAGAAATATCATAAAATATACCTTAATGCATGACACTTAGTTATGTCATACTTTATTATATACATGCATTACTTTATAGTTTGATAAAACATAACTCATTTATGATAAATATATAAAATTATCTTAATAAACTTAATAGATATTGTCTAATACACACAAAATCAGTTAAGTATCTAACAAAGTTATCAAATTTATACATTTTGAAGTAAAATTTTAAACTCATAAGTATATTTTAACTCGTAAACTCGATAGTAGAATCGAGAGTTTACTTAAACTTGTACGAGTTTATCTAAAGAGAGTTTACATGAGTGTTAACTCCTTTTGTGTACTGAAATCGTAAACTCGTAAGAGACGACTTTACGAGTTGACTCAAGAGTTTAGTAACCGTGGATTCCAAATTAATTACTACCAACTATCCCTTTAATTTATTTTTTGGGTGTTTTTGGGTTTTTTTAGTCTGTCTTCTTTTTCTTTTCTTTGTATATTATCGCTAGCATAGTTGTAGTATATTGACATTTTGTCTTGTTTGATAGAGTATTACACTTATGTTTTTGGCTTTTCGAATCCTGGACCATGCAAATAGTTGTAATCTTTAGTTTTAAAGGTACCGCATTTTTTTAAAATAAACTAATTATTTGTCTCATTGTCTATTCCAGTTTGTTTAGTAATTATAAATAGCTATAAGTGTAGTGTGCAGCCTGTAGTGATTGATTCTTGATACGCTTTGGAAATTGTCTTTATTAGTTTATTATGGCTATCAGGTATGTAAGGGATCTTCTTTTGAATCCTCCTTCTTATGAGATTGCATCCACAATTCAAGGTGATTACCAATACACGCACGTGTATGTATTATATGCATATCAAAACGTTTATCTTATATTATTATTTATCATCATCATTGAAAGATGATTACATGGCCAATCTTCTTTAAAGTGATCATTTATGTTGAGAATATGATACGATTTATACTGATTATGTTCATATTTATTAGGATCATGTTAGTATTTGTAAATATCAATTAGGAAGATTGTTTCCTTTTACAAGCAATTGTAATCTTGTTATTATATATTCAAAGGCTGAGGAGTCTTAAATCCCCAAGCATTTTCATTCCAATTACTCTTCACTATTCAGTTCAATAGGGTATCAAGAGCTAGGGTTTAGTTTTGTCCAGCGGTTCACTGTTTCTTGTCCTAGCCGCCTCAACCTAAATAAAACCCACTCTCTTCCGCTCGTCCAATCCCAAAAGTGAGTCCACAATCCATCTCAGAACCTCCAGACCGGCCTGACTGTGAAGCACCACCACTGGAGGACCTCCCACGTGCTGCCACGCACGCGTAGAAGAAGCAAGCCCCGCCAGCACGTAAAGTCCAATCGCTGCCCTCCCATGCTCAGTTTCGGTCGCCGCCGCAACAGTCCAACTCGCCAGCGCCTCCTAAGGCAGTTTTCAGGGTCAGTTGCCTGACTCAAGGTCCCTTTCTTGGTCGTATGGCTTGCCCCTCAAGTATCTGTTTCTGCATGCCCTAGATACTTGTCCTTTTGGTTTTTGGTCCTTCCAGCAGCATGTCAACTACATCAGAAACTCCCAATCTAGGGGGCTGAAGATGTGTCATCTGGACCAAAGAGCTCGTCTAATAGTGTCCTTATCACCTATGCTTTCTCAGGTAGTCCCACAATCATCTCTGAGAAATTAAATGGTAAAAATTTCTTGGCTTGTTGCTTCTGTTGAACTCTGGTTTTTGGGGCAATGTTTGTCTGATCATCTTACAAAAATTTGCCTATGATATTTCTAAAGAAAATAGAAGTCAGTGGGAAAGATTTGAATATCACTTGTGTGGATTGTTATGGCAGTCAGTGGAACCCATTATCATGGCTAATTTAAGGTCTTTTAAAACTTGTTACACCTTCTGGAAAAAGACTCATTTTATTTGCTAATGATATTCAACGCTTATATGACTCAGCTTAAAAATTAGATTCTCTTAAGCAGGAGGATCACGATATAACCGTGTTTGTTACTCAGGCTCAGGCAACGGTGGAAGAGTTCAATATGTTCTTGCAGGTTGATTCTCACGAGGCATTGCGAACGAAACTTGATAATTTGTATATGGTGTTAGTTTTACGGGCATTGCACTCAGATTTTGAGCATATTCGAGACGTCTAGCGGCTCACATCGTTCCTACCATGCAGGATCTTATCACTCGCCTTCTGAGGATTCCTCCACCCAAACCTTCCAATTCAGACATAACTGAAGCGGTCAGCTATGGTGACCATCTCGGGTCTCATGGTGGACGTGAAGGCCAAGAAGGTCGCGGGGGAGGTCATCTCTATTGTTCCTACTGCAAACGATCAGGCCATACCCGAGACAAATGTTATGAAATTTACGAATTCTCAGAAAAATCCGCTAATATTGTTTAGACTGGCCAAAATCAAGAAGAAAGAAAGGTTGAAACTTTGTCAGGCAAACAATCTATTACCATTTCAAAAACCAGAGTTCCAAGAGTTCCTTCAAATGAAGGCAGCCGCTGTTGCTCACATGAGTAATCCCACATTATGTATCTATCATTTTGGTAATAATCCAAGTCCTTGGATAATTGATTCGGGTGCCTCCGATCATGTAGCTGGTAATCAATCCCTTTTTACCTATCTTTTTGCACCTATTTCTCCTCCATTTATCACTTTAGTAGATGGTTCTAGAGTTCTTGCCAAAGGAGTTGGTCAAGTTTCACCTACTAAGTCAATATCTTTAAAATTAGTCTTATTTGTACCTCGGTGCTCTTTTAATTTAATTTCTCTTTGTCAGCTCACTTGTTCACGTAATTGCTCTGTCACGTTTGATTCTAATTCCTTTATTATTCAGGATCGTGGTACGGGGCAGACGATTGGAAAAGGGCATGAGTCACTAGGACTTTACTATCTCAATTCATCTCCACATGTGGTGTGCACTGCTACAAAGTCTCCCAATCTTCTCCATAATCACTTAGGTCATCCCAACTTGTTGCATTTTAGAAAATAGTGCCGAGTTGTGTCAAGTTAGAGTCTTTAGACTATGAGTTATGTCAACGTGGGAAGCATGTCAAAGATTCTTTTTCTAGTCATAATAAAAATCGAACCAAGTCGTCCCTTTTTTGGTTATTCACTCAGATATTTGGGGACCTTGTCGTGTTGCTACTTCTTCAGGTCTTAGGTATTTTGTTACATTTATTGATGATTTCTCTCTTTGTACTTGGTTGTTTTTAGTGAAAGAATGTTCTGAACTTTTTTCAATATTCACATCTTTCTTCATTGAAATTCAAACTTAGTTTGACAAAACTATTAAGGTTTTATGTAGTGATAATGCTAAAGAATATTTTTCAATTGCTTTTTCTTCATTCATGAAAGCTCATGGCATTTTGCATTAATTTACATGTCCTCATACTCTCCACAACAAAATGGGATTGCAGAAAGAAAAATCGCCATCTTGTTGAAACTGCACATACTCTATTATCGCATGCTAATATGCCTTTAAAGTTTTGGGGGGATGCCGTTTTAATTGCATGTTCTTTAATCAATTGTCTGCCATTTTCTGTTTTGGACAACCAGGTCCCTTACTCTATCTTGTTTCCTAAAGGTCCATTGTATCAAGTTCCTCTTCATGTGTTTGGGTGCACCTGTTTTGTCTGTGACCTTTCCCCTAGTCAAGATAAGCTGCAACTATTAAATGTGTTTTTCTTGGGTATTCTAGATTGTAAAAAGGGTATCGATGTTATTCTCCCATTACCCCACAGTTGTATACCTCTGCTGATGTTACATTCTTTGAAGAAACATCGTACTTCACCTTACAGGTTGAGCCTAATGTTGTCTCTGGAGTGCTACCTATTCCATATTTTGGTCTTCCCTTGCAGGAACCATCAACATGGCCTATAGACAAACAAGTTGAACCAACACCTTGTAGTTCCCCACAACGATAGGGACAACAACCCTTGGTTACCTACCAGCGCCGTCCAAAGTAGGTTAATCGTGATCGAGGTAGTAGAGCATCCCAATGAACCATGCCCTATTACAACTATCTCTCCTACTACACTTGACACTCTCTAACGATGACATCCCCATTACTCTTAGAAAAGGTACTCGGTCTACTCGAAAGCCTCACCCCATCTATAATTTTTTGAGTTTTCACTGTTTATCTCCATCATATTATGCCTTTGTTTCTACTTTGTCTTTAGTGTGCATTCCTAGGTTTGTCAGTGAGGCACTCTGTCATCCAAGATGGAGACAGGCTATGATTGACGAGATGCTTGCCCTTAAGCATAGTGGCACTTGGAACTTGGTTCCGCTTCCTCTTGAGAAAGATGTTGTTGGATGTCAATGGGTGTATGAGGTCAAAGTTGGCCCTGATGGCAACATTGACCATCTTACAGCCCGCTTGGTTGCAAAGGGGTATACTTAGACCTATGGTCTTGACTACAATGATACCTTTTCTCTAGTTGCTAAAATGGCTTCCGTTCGCATTTTCCTCTCCATGGTAGCCATGAATCATTGGCCGCTATTTCAGCTTGATATTAAAAATGCCTTCCTTCATGGGGACCTTGAAGAAGAAATACACATGGAGCAACCACCTGGGTTTGTTGCTCAGGGGGAGTCATGATTGGCGTGCAAACTTAGACGTTCGTTGTATGGTCTGAAGCAAACACCAAGAGCTTGGTTTCGCAAGTTCAGTATTGTTGTTCAAGAGTTTGGCATGAAACGAAGTGAAGTAGATCATTCAATGTTCTTATCAACATACTTCACCTAGTCAATGTATTTACTTGGTGTTCTATGTGGATGACATAGTCATTACTGGGAGTGGTCATGAAAGGATGTCTCGGTTGAATAAACATTTATTGCATCACTTCTAGACTAAGGATTTGGGTAAACTCAAGTACTTTCTTGGTATTGAGGTGGCTCAATCCAAGTGTGGTGTCGTTATATCACAAAGGAAGTATGTTCTTGATATTTGGAAGAGACAGGGATGTTGAACTGTAAACCAATTGATAGTCCTTTGGATCCGAATAATAAATTGTTGCTAGATCAAGGAGAATCTTATCCCGATCTAGGTAGATATCGGAGACTTGTAGGGAAGCTAAACTATCTCACTATTACTAGACCTGATATCTCCTATTCAGTGAGTGTGGTGAGTCAGTTTATGCAGTCCCCATGTAATGATCATTGGGATGCTGTGATGCAAATTTTGAGATATATCAAGAAGGCACCATGCCAAGGATTGTTTGTATGAGGATAAAGGTAATACCAAGTTTTCGGGTATTGTGATGCAGATTGGGCAGGTTCTCCTATTGACAGATAGTGTACCTCTGAGTATTGTGTCTTTATTGATGGAAATCTTGTATCTTGTATCCTGGATGAGTAAGAAGCATAATGTTGTTGCCCGGTCTAGTGCAGAGGCTGAGTATCGATCCATGGCAGCGGTCACTTGTGAATTAATATGGATTAAACAGTTACTTCTAGAGTTGAAGTTTGGAACAACTGCACAGGTGAAATTATATTGCAACAACCAAGTGGCACTTCATATTTCTTCTAATCCGGTATTTCATGAGAGAACTAAACACAGAGAAGTTGATTGTCACTTCATCAGGGAGAAAATTTTATCCAAGGAGATTGTCATTGAGTTTGTTAACTCCAATGATCAATTGGCAAATATTTTCACCAAGTCTCTTAGAGGTCCTCGGAGTGATTATATTTGTGACAAGCTAGGTGCATATAATTTGTATGCGCTAGCTGGAGGGGGAGTGTTGAGAATATGATAAGATTTACCCTGATTATGTACAGATTTATTAAGATTCTATTAGTATTTGTAAATATCAATTAGGAAGATTGTTTCCTTTTATAAGCAATGTAATCTTGTTATTATTAGTATATATTCAGAGGCTGAGGAGTCATAAATCCTCAAGCATTTTCATTCCAATTACTCTTCACTATTCTGTTTAATAATTTATTTCACCTGTAGCTTTTCTGTTTTGTGCTTAATTCTGTACTAATTTTCTTATGCTATTGTTGGCAGCAATATGCAAACTTATGAGCGGTGTAACATGCTCAATTCCTGAATTTACGTGTGTTTCATCAGCAAAGGTTGTATCCCTGTCACTTCTGTAAAGTGTGGCTGAACTTTGAATGAAACTTGATGCATGTTATTGTTTTGCTGTAGGACTAAGAGTCTAATAACTAGGATTTTACCTTGAGAAAAAGTTCTAAGGATGGAAGAGTTGAACATAGTCAAGAAGTTGGTTCTTCTTAATAATTCTGACTTTAAGATTCAAGAAATAGGCCTGCCATACAAAGGCTTAGATTTAGCATTTGTAGTGCAAGCTAAGACCTATCATATTATGTGACCTTCTAACCTGCATCCCTTAGGGTTCCAAATTATAGTCATCAAACTACAACTTTTGTTGTTATTATTATTACTATTGTTGTTGTTGTTGTTGTTATTATCATTATTATTTATTTTTTGTTTGTGGGAGGCACAACTGTTATTTTGTATTATAGCTGATGTGGCTTTGCGATGAACAGAGTAGTGAAACTAGCTTTAATTAGTTTTTACTTCTTATCCTACATACTAATTCTGGTTTTAAGGCTTCTCTTCTTTACCACTAGTTTATGATAAAACGCTTTCAATATCTTATATATTCATCATGTTATCTCCCATCACCCCCCGCTCCCCCTCTTTATTTTTTCCTTTCAATGATTTTTCTGTTTTGTTTTGCACCTGCTTGTGTCTTTTTTTGATACAACTGCTTTTGTGTCTAATTCAAAAACTGTATTTGTGCAGCTTGTAAAGCTACTTGAATTGCGAGAGGCCAACCATATTGAATTTTGTAGAATAAAGAATGTACTCGATGAAATTTTACAGATGTACAGAACCTCTGAACTCAATGAAATATTGAGACTATTAATTGATCCCACGTGGGTGGCAACTGGATTAAAAATTGACTTTGAAACCATGGTGAGTCCCAATTCCCAGAAAGTCCACTTTTTCACTTTTTTCAAACTATATCAAAAGAGAGAGTTCACACTGCTTTCAAAGTGTATTAAGAACAATTGAAGAAGCATAAATTTACCTTGTACATGATTGGGATTGTTAAATATAACTATGACATTAGGCTGTCAAGGGTTTAACAAATTTTGATATGAAAGAGTGAAGTGAACTCTAATCTGATGTGTTTTTTTTTTTTTTTTTGGTGATTTAAAACTGCATTTCACTTGTTTGTAGGCTGGTATTTTCTGCACCAAGTTGCAACTTGTAAGCTTTTGTAACGTTTCATTTTTCCAGGTTGATGGGTGTGAATTGGTATCAGGTAAGATTGGTGAAGTCATTTCTCTGGATGGTGAGAATGATCAGAAACTCAGTTCCTTTTCTGCCTTTCCAAATAACTTCTTTGAGGATATGGAGTCTTCATGGAAAGGTCGAGTAAAGAGAATCCACATAGATGATGTATTTACTGAAGTGGAAAGAGCAGCGGAGGCCTTATATTTAGCAGTAGGTCACTGTAACTCAACACCTTTTTTTTTCTTTTAATAATTGTTGTTTTTAGCTTTTTGCGTGTACAGATATGTGCTGTTTTTATTCATGTGGTCCCGAAATTCTTGCAGGTTACTGAAGATTTTACTCCTATTGTTTCCAGAATAAAAGCTACTTCATCCTCACTTGGAGGTGGCCCTAAGGGAGAAATATTATATGCTCGAGAGCATGAAGCAGTTTGGTTCAAGGGCAAGCGTTTCACTCCAACTGTTTGGGCTGGTAGCCCAGGAGAGGAACAAATTAAACAGCTTAAACATGCTTTAGATTCAAAAGGTAAAAAGGTAGGTGAGGAATGGTTTACCACAATGAAGGTGGAGGCTGCCATAACAAGGTGTGCTTTTTATGATAACCATGTAATCAATTTTCCTTTGTCTTTTCAAAAAATTGTCAACTACTGCTCATTCTCTTTAATCATATATAATCATATATGATGGTAAATTTTGTTTCAGGTATCATGAAGCAAGTGACAAGGCACAAGCAAGAGTTTTGGAAGTTTTAAGAGAACTTTCTACTGAATTGCAATCAAATATAAACATCATTGTCTTTGCTTCCATGTTGCTTGTTATAGCCAAAGCATTATTTTCTCATGTGAGGTTTGTCAACAATTTTAATTCTGCTGTATTTTGTGGATGACATTATATGGTATTTGACCTTCAGGTGGCGACTGGTTTTATTTGACAAATTGATATGGATTTGTGTGAGATAGTTACAGCTAATCAGCTATCTTCATTTTATGAACAACTTTATTTTGATCAGATATGTTTTTATATGCATTGTTTTCTTGCGTTCTTTGGTTGAAACATGGTTTTAGGACTAAGATTCAAATCGCTTTAACCTAATACATCAAATTTTAGTGTTAAAAGTCTAAATTGCAGTTTATACCGTTACAGTTTACTCAACTAGTTATCTGGGAATAGGGATGAAGCATCAAAATAGTGTTACATTAATGGTTAAACTTTGTGAGTTATTTCATTTGATGAACTTACTGTAAAATATTTATTCAATTTGGTCATATATAAACATTTCCATCAAAGTTTTGCAGAAACTTATTTGAAAATTGATGTCAATTTTAATTTCAATGTGATTATGTGACATCATTCTAGCGTGCTTAGGAATTTAGAGTTGTAAAATGTCAAATTTGAATGCGCTATCTCACTGCATTCACAAGTGTTCTCTTTTCTGTCTTGCAGTTAGTATACTAATTTTGCTCATTGATATTTTGCAGTGAAGGGAGAAGAAGGAAATGGGTATTTCCGACACTAGCAGAAGCCCATAGTTTAAAGGTAGTGATTAACAACTTAGCTTGCTGTGAGGAAAATGCCTCCAAGGCATAGGATTTACTATTATTATTGTTCTACTTTGATGCCTTCTTCACTTTACCTAAACCTTATAACAGACACTAAAACCTGCTCCAAGTTTGGATACAAGCAACTATTGGTTGTCAAAAAACCTCGTGAGGTTTTAATAAGCAAAAGGTCACCTTAATGTAGGGGAAAAAAAAAGGATTGCCTGCAGTTTCTAAATTATTTCTTGACATAATACATTTATTGTTAGAAAGAGTAGTGCGGCCTATGAATCTGCAACAAGCCATTCAATATCTCCAAGGCTTTAAGAGGCCTTTGGATTACCGAATGACCTTGTTAACATGGAATCTTCTATAGTTGCACTTATATATCATCTAATAACTAGCTGTTGTTTATAGTAACTTGTTTGCAGTTGTGTGTGGTGACTATTATGTTAAATTGTTCTTGCAGGATGTGAAACCATTGGAGGGAAACCATGGGTTGGGGATAGATGGTTTAGTGCCTTATTGGTTGAACATAGCAGAAGGAGGTGCTGTGCATAATACAGTTGATATGAGATCATTGTTCCTTTTGACAGGACCAAATGGAGGTGGTAAATCAAGTTTACTTCGGTCAGTTTGTGCTGCTGTGTTACTTGGGATATGCGGTTTTATGGTTCCGGCTGACTCAGCCCTTATTCCTTATTTTGACTCTATCATGCTTCATATGAAGTCTTATGATAGCCCAGTTGATGAAAAAAGTTCATTTCAGGTTTGTTACTGATTTATACTATGCTCTCATTGTTTGTCTATATGTATAATAGTGCTACTTTGTTTATCATTTATGGTCTTTAAGATTCACCATCAGATATGGCCTGTACTGGCGTCTCGAAAAGTTTGTAACTTGCTGCTTGTTATTGTTGTGTTAACTGTGATAGATTTGCAAAAGGCATTCCAAAGCCAAAATGGGCAGAATACATCATGGTTGACCTATTAGTCATGATAGAGCAATGTATTCAGTTTTCTTCTTTTCTTTTCTTTTCATAATAATTGTTAAAGCTAAAATGAATGGGTGTAATGCATGCTCATGAATTGATATCCCAATGTCATTTAAAGGAATATAATATAGTGTTTAGTAAATTGCATACTCTTCTGGGCTAAGTCATTTTTAAATGCACCTCAATCATTTGCAGTAGTTGTATGTTTTGATGCATTCATGAGTGTCTCAAAAACTTTATTCATCATGTATTAATCTCAGGTAGAAATGTCAGAGCTTCGATCAGTCATTACTGGAACTACCAAAAGAAGCCTCGTGCTTATTGATGAAATATGCCGAGGAACAGAAATTGCAAAAGGGACTTGTATTGCTGGCAGCATTATCGAAACCCTTGATCAAATTGGTTGTTTGGGAATTGTATCCACTCATTTGCATGAAATATTTGCTCTGCCGCTAAATCTCAAGAACACCGTGCAAAAAGCAATGGGGACAATATGCATTGAGGGACAAACAATGCCCACATGGAAGCTGACAGATGGAATATGTAAAGAAAGTCTTGCTTTTGAAACGGCCAAGAGGGAAGGAATTCCCGAGAATATTATTCAAAGAGCTGAAGATCTTTATCGGTCGGTTTATGCTAAGGGGCCTCTTTCCAGAGAAAATTTCCCAAAGCTGGAACATAATTCTGCTTGCATGGAGGTTAATAATTTTGATGAAGTACATCTTCATTCAAGAAAAAGTGTGGCCAGAACTTCTCATGCTAGGATGGCTTTGGTTAATCGAGTGAAAGGTTTACACCAAGAGGTTGAGAGTGCCATTACTGTAATATGCCAGGAGAAGATAATGGAGCTCCAAAGGAAAAGGGTTGCGTCAGAGCTTACTGAGATAAAGTGTGTCCTAATTAGTGTTAGGGAAAAACCACCTCCATCGACTATAGGATCTTCAAGTGTCTATGTGATTCTCAGACCAGATAATAAAATCTATGTAGGACAGGTACACTCTTGATTCACACTGTTTTCTTAATTGCAAACTGATTCTTATGTTCAGCTAGTTTTGAAAATAACAGCATTAAAAAGGATTTATATAATTGTCAGAAGGTTGTTCAAATTGTTTTTATTTTTATCCAAAATCAAAAAACAAGAAACCTTTGTAATTTATCGATAATAGTATAGTAATGTTGAAAATCATTCATTTAATTTATACATTATCTTGATTTCATTCTGTCCCCTTATATGAAAGTTTATCAATCTAATTGATTGACTCGAACTGGCGATGTAGACGGATGATCTTGAGGGTCGAGTTCACACACATCGATCAAAGGAAGGAATGCAGAATGCTTCATTCCTTTATTTCCTTGTCCCAGGAAAGAGCTTGGCGTGCGAGTTAGAAACTCTCCTCATTAATCAGCTTCCTACTCATGGCTTTCAGGTAGCCAATGTGGTCGATGGCAAGCATCGAAATTTTGGCACATCCAACCCTATAGGATTTGTTACTAGTTCTAGATAGATGTTGACAGTCCCACTTCTGAGTTTTGCAATCCGGTCTGCTATTTTGAGGTAGGTGACTTTAATTGTGTGTATATCTTGCAAGGGATTTAATTTTGATATTTTTGTTAATATAAACTTTTACACCATCATCTATTTATGTGTTGTCACGTGATTAAAGCAGTTTGGTTGACAATTACTTCTGGCGTCAAATTCTTGTTTACGTGACAACAAATAATTGAATGACAGTGTAGAAAAGTTTTCCATTGACATTGAATCAAAATTAACATGGTGAGAATGAAATTTAGGAAGCAACGGCTGCAGCGTTTTTGTTAGATTTACTAGTTGCTGTGGCTGCATTGAGTCCACCGCCGCAAGTGGGTGGAAATTTGAATACTTTTTTTGTAAAACACCTTGCTTATTAACTTATATGTGTAATGCAAAATATCTGTATGCTAATCTGGTAACAGCCTGAAGAAACGTATTGACATTCACAAGAATAGCTTATGTATGCAAGTATCTCTTTATTCACAACTTGACCATCGTGTCTCAGCCTCATTTCATCTGAAGTAGTTAAGCATAGTTTATTCCGAGCTTGGATCCTCTAAAGTGAAAAGTTCATTTTAGAGGGTAAAGTGAATGACGTCACCATTGAATCAATAAAATGAGATTGGGTCCTATCTTTTATTTTATTGATCTAATGGTGAGAATACTCGATTTATTTTCTAAAGTGAATTTTTCACTCTAGAGGATCCAAGCTCGTTTATCCAATCCCTAATATTGCATGGGTTTTTATTGAGTTGAAGTTTAGTTACTACATAAGCTTAGTTACTACATAAGCCATTCTTGTGATTGTTGTGCCTGTACACGTGAAACTGTCTTTTACGCATTTGTTGGCAACAACATTTATGGTAAAATTATTGTGATTTTCCCCCCTAGTTCAGCCATTTTATTTTGTACAAAAGTTGTAATGGTGGTGAGCAAAAAGGGTTGGTAGAGCTTTATTCTTACATGGATAAATATGACTCAAATCAAATTAGTTAGAGTTTATTCGACTCCAAACACCGATGATTCATTAAAAAATACTAATAAAATTAATTAAAAAAAAAGATAGGGGCCTCTGGGTAAGGTTCACTAGACTGAATTCCTCGAGGATACTTTTTTGGTTCTTATTATTGCACACATTTTTGTGGAAATTTATTTTCATATTAGGCTTTAGACAACATCTTGAATTGGACTTTGTGAGAGACAAAGGGATGATACGGGAAGTCTTTATACACTATATTCCTTCCTTCTGCCGAACAAGTGCGGATATGCTCAACAAGTCTATTTCTGCTATTTATTTTTTCAAGTTTAGAGACTAAAGTAAGCATTAACTTGCAGGAAAAACTAATAATTGGAAGTTAGTTTGTTATATGTCTGTTGTAGATTAGTTAGCACTTAGTTATATCAGATCACGAAGGGTAAAGTAATTCATTTAATGAAATTCAGAAACTCTTTTGTTCTCTCCTAAGCTCTCTACCTCTTTAAGTTTGGTTTTATAAATCATCACTTGATCTGATACCTACTACAATTTTACAATGTCATTATGATGATTTACGTTGCCTTGTTGGCTTTGTATAATGAAACCTGCCAGTACGTGTCTGTCTATATATCATAGAAATCTATGTTCCAAATATTTTAAGAAATCAATAACCCTAGTTAAAATCTTAAACTACTAGCTATAACAATTACATATGACCCAATATGTGCATATCTATCATGTTCCTATATATGAACATGTCTAACACTAATACTACCTTAAATGAAACATGTACTAGCTTCAAATGGTGTTAGGGAAATTAATCCCAAATTACTAAACTACAACTAAAAGACCAAACTGAAGATTAAATTGTTTTTTTTAATCAAAAAACATGAAAGGAAAAAAGAAGGGGTTTTTCTTAATTAGGATTTATAATTGATGTTTTTCTTGCTTGTGACATGTGTCATCATCACACACACTCAAAACACTTCCAAGTTATTGTTATCATTACTACTCCTATGGCTATGGACTCCCGTCAAATGGTCAACAGTAGATCTTCAGCCGCAAAGGAAAAATTGAATCAACAAACTATCGTGACATGAAGACATGTACAATCAAATTGAAAACCCTTTTTTTTAGCTTTTCTTTTAATTTCAATTATTCTGGACATCCAAAGAGACAAGCATAAGATATGGTGGATTTATGTTGATGATGATAGTTATGTAAGCCTACCCATGCGTGTGGCTAGGTTGTTTTCAATGAGAGAGGATAATAATACAAATGTTGACCAGTTGACCGAGGATATATTGCATAATCCTGCATCTTTTTTAGTCAAAAAGTTAAGGTCAAAGTATAAAGCGAGAGTACTTTTCCATGAATTGGGTCACAAATCCAAAATCAATTCAATGCTAACTGGATTAAGTAAAGAAAATTAATATTTTGCAGAATTGGTCGGTAGTGCAAAACAACCAACACATAGAGAAGATGATCAGATCAACAACGACAATTAGTTTGGTTTGCACTATTGCTATGCTCTTTTATATGTGTAAAGTTTTTGATATAGATGTGTATGGCTGTCAAACGGGCCAGCCTAGCCCAGTCCGGCTAACCCGTGGGCCTAAATGGGCCGGGTCTTAACAGATTTTTATTATTTGTGAGTCGGTTTTTATATGTTTGGTCCATCCATTTATGTGAGCAAACGAGTTAGTCCGCGGGTTTTGCCTATGTTAATATTAAACTGGCTAATTTGGCCCGCAGGTTAAACGGGCTGGGCCTAAATGGGTTTTTGCTATTTGCGGGACAGATTTTATACGTTTGGTCTATCCATTTAACCGGATAGATGGGTCAAGCTCGGGGGACCGGACTCATTTTGACAGCCCTATAGATGTGTGTGATCGAGTGTGTGCCTCAAAATTCTGCCATAAACCTGATTCATTGATAACTAGTTAGTGTTGTCGGCAGAGTCCAAATTCAAAGGAAATTTAAATAAATTGGTTAAGTAAAAAAATTATAAAATAGTTAGACAACATATCTTGAAGCAAAATCTTATAACAATGAGTTTATAAATCTTTCTAAATGTATACTCATTAATTTGGTCTAAATTTTATTAATATAATACTCTTTTTTTTATTTTACATTCACACTTAAAATACAAATACAAATGAATTGTTATTTTTAGAATTATTGTAACATTTTTTCTCTGAATTCAGTCTCTCTATAGTGTTTTTGTTACTCATTCTTCACTATATTCTTCCATAAGAAGTAAGGACAATAGAGTGAAGAATCTACGTAGAGAAATAGACTATTCAGAAGAACAAAAAAAATGTTACAATAACCTCAAAAATAATAATTAGCTGATTAGTTACGAATGAAACCACTCATCTATTTATGCTCTAATTAAAATTAATATTGCACCATATAATTAAAAATTTATGGAAAATATGTAAAGATGTATATAGAATCATTCATGTGTTTATCAATTTAGTTTTTTTTTAAAGAGATAATTTTAAACTACTATGGCCAAAAGATCTAGCTTTCAATCCTTCTCAACTCCCATTTTTTAAATAAAATTATTTGTACTATAAGCCAAAAGAGTAAGTGCAAAAAAAAAAAAAAGCGTGTAAAGAGACATATAAAATATCTTTTTTTTTGGGAAAGATGGTTCTTAACCAAGAAAGTATATATACAAATATGAATTCTTTTCAATCTCCACATTAATTTGAATCTGTGTTGCAAGAAGGCCGGTTCTTCATTTTTGCTGCTTTGTTGATGAATCTTGTGAAACCTTTTGTACAGTAATCGATTGTTACAGCAGCTCTAAAATCAGGGTAGAATAATAACTTTCAACAATAAAATGATGATGAATTAGGAAGAAGATTAATTATGCTTCCTCAAGTTCTGCTTTTAGGTTGTCATTTCAGAATAAGATATTGGGAAAGCAATAAACTAATGTTAACTTTCGATTACCTCTTAATTTCTAGATTGGAAACATAATGATGTCACCTTATCTAAACAGCCAAACAGTCTCACTGTCACAGTCGTGAGGACAAATTTGATAATACATATGAGAAATAAAGGATGATAACATCAATAGACAAATTTGATCATATGAGAAATGAAAATCTTGAAGGGCAATGAATTTGTTCACGCTGATGACCTAACCGCCCTAACTTATTAAATAGGGCGGTTAGGATCATGAGGAGCAACCCGGTCTACTCAACAAAGCGAACACGGGTAGCATATATAGGCATGCGTGTAAAACTTAATCCTCACGCTATACAAGAGATATAACGGACGGACATCACAACCTAAAGTATATGCTCTCATTTTATATTTCACTAAGACGATTGAGACTTATTCTGACTTTAGCATCGAAATCCCATTGCAAGAATTGGGACAAACCCTCTTCTTCTTGTTTGGAATAGAATTTTCATTTTCATCTTTTCTCCACTTTCATTTCCCCGCTATTTGTGAAATGCGATGACTAGTTTCACTTCTGAAGGCTCAAGGATGAGCAACTGTTTGAAAATTGACGCTTACCTCCTTTGATTTATTTAGGGTTTGTACATTGACTTCTCCCATGTCTTCAATTCTAAATTTTTTAAAAATACAATACATAAAATTGTTATTTTATCCTTAATTATGGGATGAAGATAAAATACCATGGATTCATGATTTTTATTTTTTTTCTTTAATGATAATTAACTTTAAAAATTTTGAAAATTATTTAGAGATAAGAGTGGTGGGTGTCAACTTAGAGAACAAAGAAAGCAAGAGTAATGCAATATTGATGGACTTTAAGGAAAAAATTGGTGTAATTAGCCCAAAAAAATAGAGTAACATACTAGCATGCTAATAATTGAAAATTATTCAATTTTGATCATAAGATGGTGATGGTCGATAGAAAATAATTACAATGTAAATCAAAGGATATATTGTTAAATTCTATAATTTTAAAGACAGTTTCTTTTATTAGTCAAATTATTGAAAGAGCCACTAGTAAAAGATTTAGAGATTTACGGATCATTTAAACTTATCTTTTTGGTACTTCAGAAATTACAATGATCGCAGTGAGATTTGAACCTAGGACATCACGCATACTACTCAAACCCTTCAACACTAGCCCAATTTTAGTGGCTTATCATTTGAACTTATGATACACATCTCTATAAATGTTGTATTGAAAAATGTTAATTTATTACATTATATTATATAACACATCAATATATCGTATTCGATCATAAAATGATGACAAATTTCGATGAATTTAATTCTAAAAATTATATCAAACATAGAGAAATTTAGTAAGGGATGACAAGTGAGAAGAAAATATAAATAAGGAATGGTCGTTATATATAAGAAATTCTTGTATGCTCCTGGAGCACATTTAATGTGTGCTTCAAAAGCATTATCAACCACTCATTATTTAGTTTTTATATATTTTTTAAAATATTATAAATCAAAATGAATGGTTGATAATGCTCTTGAAGCACGCATTAAATGTGCTCCAAAAGCATACAATAATTTCTTGATATTCATAAAGCATTCTTAATAAAGTTAAACAAGCTTATAATTCCAGAGTAGAAAACAGAAATGTTGGAAATTGATTATTTTCGTGAAATGAAGATTGCGTAGACATTAGACAACTTAAATATGCATTAATTGGGCAACAAAGAGGTAAATGATTACCCACCCACTTATCCTTAGTAATGTGAACCACGAACGCATGATGACAGTAAGTATATAGACTAGTATTATTTGTTCCATTTTTTTAGGTTAAAGAAAAAAAATTCACAATTATTAGTTGAAAGGAAAATTAGAATTTATTCTCAACCAAGGTTTAAGGGACATGTCAAAGCTTTTTTAAAAATGTCCCCAAAATTACATATAATATTATTCCACATATAGAATGCAAAAGAGAGAAGGTTGCAATGAACATTGCTCTTTCTTTTGGAAGAAATTTGCAGCTATGTGTGATATCACTTCAAGTTTGAAGTTTGAAGCTTCAAGCTTGAAGCTTGAATCTGAATTTGGATATATACTTAGAGTCATAATTGGTCAATGCTTATATATACTTCATCCACTTCTAACACAAAAGAAGTAAGCAAAAAAGGAACTAATATTAATCAAAGTTAGGCCCTAAAGAGAAGATACAATAATTCCAAAAAGTGCCCTATATATGGCCCACCCTTTTTGGGGGGAACAACATAAAAATGGCAGGTATGGTCAAATAATATAAGTTATCTCATATATGTTGCAATTGCGGCCATTGTTTGTGCCCAAATTTGTTGCAATTAAGGTTTGGTCTTTCTTCTCATCTTTAAACTGGATAGTCACTAATTAATTGTTACTACATAACTTTTCGCCAATTCTTTGAGTGTTATGGTCAAATTAAGAGACACTTGAAAAATTGGTCAGATTAAACATGCTGTGTCGAATGGCTTTGTTGAGCGTCATTGCAACTTGTTACCTACCTTTAACACAACTTTGGAACTTACAATTGGTTGATCAATCTCTAAATCATGTCATGCCTTAGATATTAAAAAAAAAAAAAAAGAATTTACTAGGAGATTCTTATCTCTCATAAGAGAGTTTACAATTTGGTTTGGTTGGATTAATTGGGTGAGGATTTGGAAAAATAAAATAAAATTCTTTCAAACAAATTAAACAAGATTTTGCCCAAAAACCTACATTAATATTTGAGTTTTTTTCACTATTATTTTAGAGAAATTTTTTTTCTAACAAAGAAAATTCTTTATTTAATTATTTAACAAAGAATGAATTTATTTAACAAAAACTACATGTTAATTGAAACATATTTTTTTAGAAATGATTTTTTTATATATAAATAAGACATACTTTTATATTTGTTATATCAAAATAACTCCTTAAAACGAACTTTTGTTTTTAATTCAAAGTACTTCATAATTATATCCAAATTGAAACAACTTCTTACTTATGTTTTAGCTTCCAATTCTATAATTTAGAAAATATTTTCTTTTAAAAAAAAGTTTATCTAAACGCATGCATAAACCTAATTGAAAAAGGGAAAATAAAATATTATATGAAACTATTTAACATGACAAATATATTTCGACACATCACACAACATTGATTTATTTTATTGGATGATAACACAAATAACTATAAAATAAAATGCGATTCTTTCAATCACTATAAACAAGAGATATAACTAATTAAATATATTATATATGCATACAAAAAATAAAAATAAAAATAAAAGAACCCCATAGTGAGAATCCCGCCAAATATGAATATCCAACCCATTTAATTAAACTAACATCAAGATTAAAAGAAAGGTTCTATCTCATCTCCTAATTAATGAACAATGAGGAAGGAGTGGAGAAATAAAACAAAAATACATCAATTACGTACGTTAAATAAAAAGATTCGAATCAAATCATTGAAAGGGATTGAGACTCAACCTAGTAGATATAAGTATAAATATATAACCCAAACCAAGAATGAAGGAGCATTTATAGAATTTAATTCCTCTTTATTTAAAACATCTTTCTGATATGTGCTGCTTTTATTCCTTCATTCTAGATATTTATTTTATTTAGTCACTTGAATTAATTTAACGGTGCTTAAAAGATCTTCTTTATATCCTTGGAGGTTTTAAATACTCTTTTTTAATAGATAGCGAAACACGCATTAACTTCGATTCTAAAAGCTTTGTTATCTTTAAGATTTGATTAAAAAAATATTCGTAAAATATTATATCAAAGCTAAATAGAAAAAGGGCTCATATTTTAGTATTATTGTCATGTCTAGTATGGCTAATGCATAAGGTTGGCTACCCTTAGTGGCTTAGTGGGTGTGCAGGATGTTTTTAATAAAACCAAACTAAGGCTATTTTTGGTTAGACGTAATGCTGTGTGGTTCTTGGAGATCATAATATCATTCCAAAATTGCAAACTTCGTGTTTATCATTTAAGAACAAAGAATGCAACTTGCGTGAGACCAAATAAATTAAAAAATGAAATCTAGATTGCATTGTATTGGTTTTCTCTTGAAAAACTATGTAACTTTCAAATCTTCCTAGCTGTAATGATGAAAATCTGTATACCACAAACGAAACTCTTATTTCTTTCCCCACACCTTTCATACTTTGAACAACAAATAAATATTGTGTTCACTAGTACGTCTCATTTACTGTATAGATTAGATGACATCATAATGTCATGTCATATATAGATCATATTCACGTTCAAATTATTAACATCTAATTTTTTTTTTAATAATTTTATCTATATGTATTTTTTTTAAAAGATTTTTTAATCACTAACGGGCGACTTACAATATGATACTCTAAAAACATACATCTAATCTTATGTGAACCCTATTATGATTTCAATGGGATCACAAGCATACAAAGTGTAACATATACAACTATTCAATTATCTCAACTATAGCTTAATTAAGCTTTTGAGACATATGTTTTTAATAAGGTATCAAAGCTTATTGTAAAAGGAAAACATGCATACATGTCCAACTCTTCATTCTCTGTACAGGTGACCGACCACACATCAATGGAGTAGTGAGGCGGTCGAGAGTAGTGTCTAAAATGGAACTATGATCCTACCCAAAGAATGAATATACAGTAACCTAGTTCCATCCATCAAAGACTTATATATTTCATCTTCCTTCACATCATCCAACACCGTCACCATTAAGCCAAATTTCAATAACACATGATGAACCCCAAACCCCATATTAATAGATTACGTAATACTGATATGGGTCTCTAGAAAAAATCATTTTCAAAAAAATCAAAATGTTTGTCCGATCGCAATCAATAAGAAACCTAGTTACACAACTCTCACACCATCACTCTCACTTTCCTCTCTTCGCCCACCGTGCCCCACTTTACCCTGCTGCGATCCACTGCATGCGCACTCACCACCTTCCACCGTACTTCTTTTCACCACGCCCTCCACCATCAACTTGCCATTGCCCTGCCACCTCAGCCTCAACCATGCCCTTCTACCACCACCGCCTGCCATGCCTTCCCCGCACCTTTGTACCACCGCCCGCGCTCTTCACTGCGACCATCTCCCTCCACAATGCCCTTGACACCGCACCTATGCCACTGTACCCTCACCACACTCCCACTGCCCCCCTCTACCACTGCCACTCCCACCGCACCTCTATTGTCAATGTATTCCCATTTTTTTTTAAATCATTTTTGTTTTTTTTTTATATAGATTTTTTGTAATTTTTTTTTATCTTTGATTTTATATATATATATATATATATATATATTATTGATTTTGGGGGATTAGGATTGACTGATTTGTGGGTTAGGGTTTTAATTTGTGGGTGAAGTTTTGGTCATTGGCTAGATTTTTAATATATTTTGTGTTTGTTTTTTGTTTTTAGAAATGGCGGACCAAAATGCACCACCACCTCTGTTTAACGAGATTAACATAATGGTGGAAGATCTGAAAAATTAGATTACTCTCTTGGAAAGAGTGCATGCATAGGCTCTGGTGTAAATGGATGATTGTTAAGCACAAAGAGACAATTGTCCATCACTGGAATGTCCACCGTCGGAATGTCAAGTGACACCACCAAAATATCATTAAATCTTAATGCACAATCAAATAATAATTTTTAAAGACTAAGTAAACCCCAAAAACATAGTAAAGAGGGCTAACATAGGTCGCCTTTCGAGGAGTACAGGCGAATTAATTCTATTTTATTTTGTTAAACAAAAGGGGGGGGGTTAGAAGGTTATCACAATGAAAATAAAAACAAGAAACAAAAAAGTACTTGCACAATGAAGTCACCGCGGATCTTAAAATAACGTTCATCAGTCACAACAATATTTCATAAATGGTTAAGTTGTCAATCAAACGATTTCCTGATCAACAAGCAATTTACCTAGTCGAGTCATAATCACACATCTCTTAGGGATTGATTAACCCATGACTAGTGTACCACAATCATGGTCCTATGAACAAGTGTTAATCCTAAGCATCAATTGCCTTAACCTAACTCCAATCAAAGTTAACAATTCCCTTACCAATTAGGTGCAATTAAATCAATCAATTAAATTTCCACAATTGAAACACTAAGCATACACGAAACATGCATCGTAGTGACATGCAAACCTAGAATTTATTTTAATCATACATATTCATCTTGGCATCGTTTTGACAAATGCACGCAATCAAGCAAATCTATCAAAGATAACAATTTTTCAATTGACAAACAAAATCAAAGATAGAAGAAGAGAGAAGAGAATTGATGACCAAAATATGGAATTGAATTGATAATAAAACCTCACAAATCCTTATATCCTTGGGTTGATCCTTGCGCAAGTAGAAATCTATGCCTCCATTGATGGAGGTTACAAGAAAAAACTCAAAATAAAATATTTTAGAGCTAATCCTAATCCTAAAATAATAGAAACCCAAAACTAGAGTGTTTAATATTTGCTGAATGCCTCCAAAGTGTGCTTAGACGGCTTATTTATAGCTAAAAATATGGGTTTGGGTGGTCATAGGTCGTCGCCAGACCGTTGCAGCAGTTATGAGCGTTATGGCGGTGCGAGCTAGTTCGATTTTTACAATTTTGCTTCTTGGACNTATCTTTATGGAAGCTCCAATCTGAAATTTCAGCATCACTATTCTAACTTCCGGGCTAAAAACGACAAAGTTGATAATTGATTAAGCTTTTTCAGCTTTTCATGAGAGTTTTAGAGCTTCTTCCTCTTAGATTTTCTACAATATAAAACTTGAAATAATTGCATGTCTACAACTCACGTTATGACCTAAATACAAAAACAAAGTAAAAAAGCACAATTAAGTAACAATTCTCACAATTGGGCACAAAGAGACAAAGATGCAAAACGAACCCAAATTCGCAAACTTAAGCATAAAAACCATGAAAAATATCTAATAATATGAGAATAAATAGGCACATAAATGAAAACTATCATTGAGTCTTGAGAGACAATCATCCACATTCAGAATGTGACAAGCCATCATCAACTTAGATTTCAGAGGTTTCGAGGTTGTTAATAATGTTGACATTGATGACGTGGGGGATAATGCTGCCATGCTAGTAAATGATCAACCTAACTTTATTTAGAGTTTTTTAATTAGGTTACTCTAATTTATGGTATAGAATCCTCTGCTAGTAATTATGATCAATTAGCCGATTAGAGTTTTGAGATTGTGGGAGAAATATGTAAGAAGCTAGGTAAGAAATAAGAATAATAATATAATTAGTTTGAATTATTAATGAAGTTTGTATTAATTATGTTGTTATGAAATAATCACGTTAATAGTGTAGAATATAAAATTAATAATTTGAAAAAAAATTTACAAGCATACAGAAATCAATTAATGTCTTGAACAATGTAAGGTGGTTTTGACGAATTTTCTCGTTGACAAAGACGACAGATTACAACATGCGTCAGTAATAACTACCTACCAAAATATTATTGACAAATTTTTTAAGTTGATAAACCTGTTGGTAGCTCTTGACAGTAAGATATGTATTTCCATTGATAAATTCATCGTTATTGAGTATTTTTTGTTTTTGTAGTGTTATTAAGGAAACATTGGTCTTTTGTGAGAATGATGTTGTGTCTTTCTGTAAAGATACAATGACGATCCATATACCATAGTAGTAAAGGATCACTATGAGTGCTCATATTATGGTTATGCAATGATGGGTATTTTTATACACCTTGCGCACTAATGTTTGTTGATAAGGTTATGAGTTACGTGGTTCTGAGGGAACCTATTTTATAGCCTATCATCCGCCTATGGTTCCTAGCTAGCTGATAGCCTTGTAGAGTTCTGGAATTATGGCTGTCAAAACGGACAGGTCCGGCCCGTTTAGGCCCGGTCTGGTCCGCGGGCCTAAACAGGCAGCCCGCTAGCCTATTTATTTTTTTTAAATTAAAAAATTTTAAAAATTTAAAAAATTCAAAAAAAAATTATTTAAAAAATTTTTAAAAATTTTCACGGGCTCACCGGCCGGTCCGTGGGCCAAACGGGCCGGACTTAAACGAGTCGGTCCAATTTTTTTCAAATTTTTGCAGGCCTATTTTTTGCATGTAAAGTCCGTCTATTTAATCGGGTAAACAGACCGGGCCCATTTTGACAGCCCTAACTGGAATGATCTGCTTCGTGGTGAATT
>QANU01100242.1:0-12143 GCA_003254905.1 Nissolia schottii | reverse complement strand
TGCAATTAGATGCTCAACCTATGGAGGTGCAGAAGCATGGTGGTAGAGGGATTTTATCCGACAGTTTTATACTCCATAATTGAGCATTGCAGCCTAGAATTATGTGATTTTGATGGCTAATTGATAAGATTCGCATAATTTCTCTTTTATAAGCATAATTGAGAAAACTATAGTTTAAGCATCGTTATTAAATGATTTTTAATTGTCTCGAGTAGCCTATGTGTTTGACATCTTGTGTTTGAGTTGTTAAAATCACAGGTAATCGAGTGTTAGTGTAAGAAAGGGAGCAAAAGGAGCAAGTAATGGAAGAAAAGAGCCAAAATGGGATTCTGAAAGACATCTCACGCGAGACGTGAGTTCATCTTGCGCAAGACATAGCACACAGAAAGCAAGGATTTGGATTCTGAAAGGTGTCTTGCGCGAGACATTAACTCATCTCGTGCGAGACACTAACTCGTCTCTCGCGAGACGTTGCAAACAGAGAGTGAGAAATATGGCTCAGTAATGGTGTCTCGCGCGAGACACTATCACAAAGGCCCAAAACCCTATTTTGTGATCCAAAAATTGAGTGAGGGTGTTAAGTTTCAAAAATTTTAGAGTCTCATACGAGTTTTTCGAGTAAATTGAGTTAAATAAGTATTTTCAGGTAAATAGGAGCAAAATGGGAATGTTGAAAAATAAAGATCAAATATGGAAATTTTGACATGAAAAATGGATCTGGGACTATCAAAAACCTTTGAGTAGAGCCCCGAGCCTTTTTGCGATTCGATAAATTAAATTTTAGAGAGAATTGGAGTTTTTTGGGGTAAAATGGACAAAATGGGAATTTTGGGGACCTTAGGGGGAAATTCAGGAATTTGTAAAAATTTGGATTTCTAGGGTACAGATAACAGGATTGTTGCCCTGTGAAGAAGTCTTGTGCTGGCAAGAGGCAGACGGACAACGCGTACCAAGGAGACGAAACCGATACGGGCTACATCACGAGGGCAGGCGACCAAGGAGAATTAGTGTAATAAAATCAAACCATAACTCACAACTCTTAGTCTCTAGGCATGGGTAAAACGACTAAATAATACTATTGACTCTTTTATTCATGTGTTCTTGAGTGATTATCAATATGCATATGATTAATGTTAGCTTATCCCTATTCATGTATACGTGATTCTGGATGATATTACCTGATATAAATTTGTTTAGAGTAATTTTGCATCATGAGTCATCACCTAATTAAGACATTAAAGACAAGATAATAATAAATGAACCAGGATAATTGAATGAGACTATAGGAGGTTATCAGCTAGGCGAGTTAAGTTAACCAAAGATTACGCGGAATCACTAGGCTCAGATCACAAAAGATAAAAAAAAAGATAATAATTGAATTAGGATAATTGAATGAGACTATAGGCAGTTACCGACCAAATCAAGTTGAGCTAACCTTAGTAATAATTACGTGGCGTAACTTTCCCCCTTGGTCTGACTCTTGAAGTCAACCCCTCACCATTCGATATGGGATGGTCATTCAAATGCTAAATGCGTAAGTGGGTCGCGTCCAAAGGTTTGAGCTCAATACCAAAGAAAGAAGGTTGTACCCCAATTGAAAGTTTTCCTGATGGGTACATTAGGGGTTTCTCAGTTACTCATATAGATAGTCATGTGCATACGTGATCTAATATCACGAGTTATTTTTCCCCACATTTAAGTAAAGCACGGTCATATGTGATCAGACATCGTGAGTTATCCCCCTCACCTAGTAAAGTAAGATAAGACCGTTCAGGACTAGTTTAAGCTATTAAGTGAAATTATGTCTTATATCATAATTTTTTGTTAGATTATTATTACCTTAAAGAATTAAAACTCACATCAAGATTATCTCCTTTTCAAAATGAAAAAAAAAAAAAAAAAGAAGTTATATTCCCCACATCATCATTCCACCTCCTATGAAGTTCAGTCATATTAAACTCATCACCCCTTTATTTTTTATTTTGTTTCTTGACCTCCTAATTTTTTTAAAAAAATGTTACACATACCTCCTCTACTAACGGTACTATGTTAAAACCGTTAACTCATGTGCAATGCACATGCTTAATAATGCCATTTACTGCAATATTTGTTAACCTAATACATTCTAAATGATGAGAATACCCTTATCTCATATTTTTTGTACCTAATACGTAAAGACACTCAAATAACCCCTCTGGCGATCACATAAGCTCTTAGGAGAACACCAAGTGTCACGCTTGACCTTCGATTATCCACGTGCCAACAACAAGTGTCTCCACCTGAATGTACCATGTGCCACCCAATATTTCCTATGCACCACTTATCCTTACACCAAAGAGAAGAATGCCTCCACACACTGAAGCCCAACCCAAGAAAGTGATATTATAGCAACATTCAATATTAAGTTCCAAATTGCCATGCATGGTTGTAAGCTATGTATTGATCGCAATTGCTCAAAGGTTCTTCAGAACCTTTAAAGGCATCATCCAATAAAAAAAATAAAATGCCCCCATTGTTTCCATTTGAACTATCTCCCTTCCTTGATTCACGCAATATCTATGGCCAATCAATTATATCCTCCACATTAGATTTGCATCCCACCTGAATACTTTTGAAATGAGACTTCTGAGCTCTCCATAGGTTCCGCTCCAAATCCATACAGACACTTTGAAAATCAATCCGAAGGATCACTAATCTTAGAGGAGGGGAAAAAAAACCCATCAGATTCTTTGATATTTTTCAGAGCCCAAAAATCATAGTAATCCCTAAACACTCCACTTTGATTTTAATCCACCAAAATACACCATATTTCTTCAGTCATGGTCTTTAAACGTCATTGTTGGATCTAGAGTTTTTGTTGACCTTTTGATTTTTATAGAGGATACAAATCGAGTCAGATGATCCACATAGATTGGGTTCCTTCTGAATGTCACCTCTGAGTCTTAAGAGTTTTCTGCCTTCAATTTTTTTACAGCGTGAACATGGAGGAAGATGTATGGATGTTTAGGAGAAGATGAAGATGCAGAGATTGGTTACCCTCGCAGTCACATAGGTAAAAGGGTTTGTGTGAATGGAAAAAAGATTGTATAAGTGAATGGTATATTGAAAAATTTACCTGGAAAGCAAACAAGGTTTAATTCCTTCCATTCCAAATGAGGTCAGTGTAACTTGGAAAATTAAAGAAGAGCTAAACGTAATTTCACTAAACTATAGGGAAGGTCGTTGTAATTTATCCAAGAATCAATGATCATATTCACATAAACTGATGATGTGAATAAATGGTGAGATTATAAACCTATCCTAACTTTTTCATTTTCAATTTGAAAAGGAAATTATCTCTATCCTTAAAACTCTCACAAAAATTAATATAGTTAACAGAAGATAAAAATTAAAAAAGAAAAAAAAGTAGTATTAATTTATCATTTTTATAAAGATATACATGTAATTGGTTTATTTTCGTTAAATATTTCCATCCTTATAAAATTCATGAACCAATTTATATTTAAAAAAAAATTAAATGCTTGCATAAAAAATATGTAATAACCATTTGTTAAAAAAGGCAGGAAATAAAATTTGATTGAATGCCATATAAGTCTCTGATACTGAAAATATAATATACTTCAAATGATAAACATACATGAATTAGAACCTTGACAACTCAGCCCCCAATAAGCCTCTTATTATAATACTAATATTTTAGATTTTTTCCCTAATAATGTTTTTAAAATATGGTAATCATACATACGCAAATACGTTTCTTTTTCAAACCCAAGACTCCTCATCAATGCGTTTGAACATGGATTTAGTGTAATTTCAGTCATGGTATGTGAGAGAGCTATTTATAAAACCCATAAGGTTCAAGGCAAATAATGTACACAAGATTTTAACATCTCATTATAATATTCTTTGTAATTGCGGTCATGGCTAGGAAGAAGGTGAAGCTTGCCTACATTCCTGATGACCATGCAAGGAAAGCAACTTTTAAGAAAAGGAAAAGAGGGATGCTTAAGAAGGTGAGTGAGCTCACCATTCTTTGTGGGATTCAAGCCTGCGCTATAATTTCCAACCCTTTTAACTCCCAGGCAGAGATTTGGCCAGACCCAGATGAAGCCAAGCAAGTGATCGAGAAATATCAAAGCTCAATTGTGAAAGATGAAAGCAAAAATATGAATCAAGAGGGCTTCTTTCTCCAGAGGATCGCCAAAGCCAAGGAGCAGGTGAATAGGCAACGCAAGGAGGATTGTGACAAAGAGAAGACTTTGGCCATGTACGAGTACATGCAAATGAAAGAGCTACCGGATGACCTAACCATAGTAGATCTCAAAGATATCGACAAGTTGATTGACCAGAACATGAAGGACATTCAAAGCAAGATGGTTGCACTTGGTTGATTATGTGTTATTTTTGTTTTTGGTACTGATGTTTACTACATAATTATGTTGAGAGGCATTGTCGTCTTTGAGAAATAGAAAATTAAAAATGGAATAAAATATTCTCTGTTTTTAATCTTTGCTAGTAAGAGACCAAGAGATACCATGCTTAGATTTTGGTATTTTAGAACAAAAAAATCTATCAGCAGATGAGAAGTAATAATAGTAGAGTTTCAAATATTCATTCCACTTTGATATGAACAATAATTGAGTTAAAATTGCAGTCCTAATGTTAGGATTATGGAAGGCGATTGTCAAGTTGCTCCAAAATTAAAATAAAAACCAAGTTGTAAAATGGATTTGTAATATAGAGCCCAATGCATGTTATCTCTTTCGAATGTTTGAAAACTACTTAATTGACAACTAAAATTAAAAGTGAAATTGAGGGGTTTTAGATTTGTTCAAATAAAATAGAATAAAGGACAACAACTAGCAAAACAGGGCACTAGCACAAGGGATTTCCTAAGGTAACAAGCATAAAAATCACTAACGCATAAAACATCAAACACTTGGCGTGCTCTATCCTTCAAGCATGCATTCCTGTTTCAATACTATTACAATAAGAACACATAATCAATAGAGCCTCAATTTGGATTCCTAGCCTCAATATCTTTTCGACTAGACTTTCTAACTATAAGCTCTCATTTACAACATTACACATCAATATTGTTCAATCTAAGGAAATGAAGCAGAGCAAACAAGGATCAAACCAAATCTTCAATTCTCGAAACCCAACTATGAACATTCATCTCAATACAACTACAACAAAAATACTTAGTCCAAAAATTTCGCTATCATACAACATGGTCTGAATACCATTACAACCAAGATAATCGAGAAAAATCACAAATAGTCAAGCTCAAACCAATTAACCAATTGACAATTATTCAACTAACATTCAACTCAAATATTCACATATCAATAACATTCAATGTAAATACATAAGAAAATGATGGAAAAATGGGAAAAAAAAATAAGAAAGAAAACCGCGGTTTCTTTAATAATCAAAGTTTTATGATACACCCACAAACCAAAAAACTTAAAATGAACCTTTTGAGGATGCATGTTCACCCTTACTTGCACCCTACTATTTTTTTCCAGTTGGTAAGGTGACAAGTTTCCAGGTCCTGTTCTTGTTCAGGTCCTCCATTTCCACATCCATGGCTTGTTTCCATTCTTGTCAAATAATGCTTCAGATACAAAGGAAGGTGTGGGTGTAGAGTTTAAGTTTGTGAGAAAGGTTTTATGGGCAGGAGAGAAATTTTCAAAGGATAGGAAATTTGATAGAGGATAAAGTGGTTGTTGGGTGCATGTTCTGGTTCCCTTTCTAAGAGCAATAGGAAGATCCAAGTTTTAATCCACCTGTGGTTCTGAATTTGCCAAAATAAACTCATTAGAATTATTGGAGTTTCTAGGATCAGAAACTATTACCTCATGTAAGGATGGTAGGTTGGATTCTTGGACATGGATAGATTCTGGAATGGCCTTTTTCCTTCTTGAATATACTAGATTTTTTCCAAGTTTCCTACCATAATTAGGTGCAGATTCAGCTACTAATTTAGGTGCTTGTTCAGGTGTTAATTCAGGTCCTGCTGCTAGTTTAGGTGCTTGTTCTGTTCTTCTTTCAGTTTCAGGGACAGCAATGCTATTTGTCCTAATTTCAGGTCCAAATGCCATATTTGGAAGCATGAGAGGCTTATCTTCCTTCTTTCTTACATTCTCCCCCTGAAGATGAGACTGGAAGTAGCTCTCTCGTGTGTTGAAGGTGACATCCTTTGACACAAAGAATCTCTTAGATGGGGGGTAAAAACACTTGTATCCCTTTGTTGTGGTTGAGTACCCTAAGAATACACATTTGACAACCCTATGGTCCAATTTTCCCCTTTCATTACTATGAACATGCACAAAGGATACACACCCAAATATTCTAGGTTGTAGTTTATTTGTAGGCTCTATGTGTGTGTGGAAGGAGGATAGGACTTCCATGGGGCTTTTTGATGCTAAGATTTTAGAGGGTAACCTATTGATTAGGTAAGTGGCAGTAAGAAGGGCTTCCCCCCAAAATTTCTTTGGAACATGATTTTGAAAAAGTAGAGCTCTAGTTTGGTCTAATAAGTGCCCATTTTTTCTTACTATAATCCCATTCTGTTGTGGTGTGTTAACACATGAAGACTCATGAATTATCCCTTCCTTTTGGCAAAAGGAGTTGAGCACAAAGTTAAAGTAGTCCTTGGCATTATCAGACCTAATTCTCTAGATATTAACTCCAAATTGATTTTTAATCATAGAGACAAACTGAAAAAAAAAATGGAACTAACCTCAGATTTATGTTTCAATAGGAAACCCAAGTGACCCGGGTACAATCATCTATGAAGGTTAGAAACCATTTAGCACCTGAGATATTAGGGATATTAGCAGGAACCCAGACATCAGCATGGATAAGAGAAAAAAGAAAAGGACTCATTTTATTACTAATGGGGAAAGGTACACGCTTGTGTTTAGCAAGCTCACACACCTCACAATGGAGACTCTCCACATTTAAATTCTTAAACAAGGAAGGGAAGATCACTTTTACAACTCGAAATGAAGGGTATCCTAGTCGACGATGATATAGTTGAGCTTTCTCTTTATTGGTCATGGTGGATTCAGATATGAGAGAGTGACTATTGGTACCAAGATTAGGATCCTCCATGTAGTATAGGCCATTCTATTCTTTAGCATGTCCAATCGTCCTCCCTGAGTTTTTGTCCTGAAATATACAATAGTTGTTATGAAAAACAATGTTACAAGAGAGATCTTTTTGTGAGTTTCTGTACAGAAATCAGATTGGTGGACAGTTTAGGGGCATGAATGATATTTTTAATGTTATAGATGGGCTTATTTGGTCATCTCCTTGACCTGCAGCAGTTATAAAGGTTCCATATGCTGTGGAAATTTTCTTGTTGCTAGGACATGGGAAATATGTAGAGAAGTATTTGGTTAGAGGGGTCATATGGTCAGTGGCACAAGAATCTAGTGTCTAGAAATGGGTAAAGGGTGTATTTGAAACATTATTAAGTCCAAAAGAAAATGGAAACTTACTAGAATGTTAAGGAGCACATACCTGAGGGCTTCTCTAATTTACTAAGGAAGGACCTTACCCTTTCTATCTCTTCGTGATTCAGCTAGACAGGTTCTTCACCTTGTCCATTAACAAAGTGTGCTCATCTTTGTCTTTCCCTTTTTGAAGGGACTCCTTTCTACCCCCATTCTCAGCTTGGGGGTTTTCCATGTAATTTCCAGCACTTCTCCCTTGTGTGGCACGGCTTGTTGTAGTAGGTACACCAGACTTCCTACTGCTTTTTCTCCATATTGACAAACCTGTTTTTCCTTTGGTTAGTTATCATGGTTGTTCCTCCTTCAGTTTTCATTGCTGAGCTTTCAGTAGTTGGGGTCTCCAACATCAGTCCTCTCTTGCTTTCTTCACTCCGAATAATGGCTACCACTTTATTAAGCCCTGGGACTTTCTCTTTTCCCAAGATTTGGATTTGAACCTAATCATATTCAGGATTCAGACCTACCAAGAAATCATAGACTCTATCTTTTTCAATATACTCCTTAAGGATTGCTGAGTCTTCTGAACATTTTGCTTTAATAACTCGATAGTGATCCAATTTCATCCATAGGGACTTGAGTTGATTGGCATATTCTGTAACATATTTGTTTCCCTATTTGGTAGCTATGGTTTTCACTTTTACATCATATATTTGAGCAGTATCCTTGGCTTTAGAATAGGTTTGTTCTACTGCCTCCCAAATTTCCTTTGTTGATTTAAGGAACATGCAGGTATCACTGATTTCTGGGACCATTGAATTCCACAGCCATGCCATGATCATGGAGTCTTCTTTAGCCCATGATTTGAACTTGGCATCCTGTTCATCACGGGCATTATCAATCAAGTGACTGACCTTCCCTTTTCCTTTCAAGATGGTCTTAATGAGTTGAGACCATTTGAGATAATTTTTTCCATTTAATCTATAAGCAGAATGAACATTCTGCAATTCTCTAGTAGTTTGGGATCTGTCCCTAGTTTCTAGAATAGGATTCACGATCTCATCCATCACAGGTTCAGCCATCACGATCCCAGCTACCACTAGTAGGGTGCGATCAAGTTAGGGTGGACTGCACAGCGATGGAGGCTACGATAAGGCCAAGGTTGTACATCAATGAAGGTTGTGACAGGGCTCAGTGTTGTGCAACAATAACGGTTGCGGCTTAGGGTTTTAGGCACGGTCAGAGACTCCTAAAGATCAGGAGCTCTGATACCATATCAAATTTAGAAGGAATAATATATTCTTCTATGAAAATTCTGAGGTCATTAGACCTATATATATATACACACACATGAGCCTGCTAGCTGTTTTAGGAAATATGAATCACTAATTCTAGAGAACAAATCCCTATGATTGTGGGATTGTTTCTAAATACATAATCCTAATATTAACAGCAAGATACAACTGTGATACAGAATAAAGATACATTAATAATAAAATAGAAAACTTCCTAAAATGTACAATGTAACATCCCGATTTTTTCTTAGAGAAATAATCATAAAACATAATTATTAAATTAATTTTCTAATCATGATTTGAAAATTAAAATGGGAAATTACTACGTAGAATATTCCTAGGAAATAAGACGTGTCGCGATAGGCAGTTCGGCCAACAACCGAACGGCCGCTGTGCGCCGATAGAATTTCCCGACGTACAAAAGGGTGTCTGTGAAAATACTCTTCCGGAGGAAAATTCACAAACATCTTTAAATATTAATACCTTTAGGTAGGGGAGAATTAGAGGATCGCGACGGTATAAACGAAATATTTTTCGGACGACCGTACGCTACGCACCGATACTGCGAGTGAAAAAACACGAGCAAATCGGAGCCGAGAGAAGATGAAATTTCAGCAGCTAATGGAGAGGGTTGCACGGCTGGAGAGGAGATTTTTGGACAAAAATTAATCCCCAAAAATCATGCTTCCAAACTTACATCACCATTATTTGTCTTGCACACTTAACCAAATCACATCATAAGCCATACCTATACCTATGCCTATACCTCCCACTATTCATCACCTTTTTCTAAATCCTAAAATTCATTTAAGTCTCCTCACTTTCAGCCCCTCAAAACCGAGACTTCTCCTCAAAACTCTAAGCAAAAACCCCATTCTCACATCGTCCATAAACACACCTCAAGCCAAGCTCCAAGACCACCACTTTGTCTCCAAGCAATCAAGCACCCTTCCCATCCTCTTTCACCTCCCAAGACCCGAAACACAGCCCGCCAAAGTCTCCTCATCTTAGTTCCATTTTCGTACAGCCACCACCAAGAGGAACAACTCATCATCCTCCTCATAGTGCAAGGTTCTTATCTTGGAGGAAGGTGGCCTAAAGCTTTGGGGAACATCAAGGCTTGTGGAACTTCACTTCAAACTCCCCTCACCAACCTTCTTTGAGGTGGGTAGTACCATCACCCTTGTCTATGGGATGTTTATTATATGTTTATGTGTGTATTTTGAGTAGGAAAAATTAGAAATGCTATGAGGATAAATATTACTGTTGCATGTTGGATATATTCACGTTGTTTCATGATTCTTGAATGTTCATGTTGTTGCTCGGGTACTGTTGGAATATGTGGTGTAAACTTGGGATGAATGTAAGAGAATGAGAGAAACTAAGCCAGGAGGTAAGCGCCGAGTGTTCCGCGGAGAGTGACAGAGAGGAGTCTAGGGAGTGTTGAGCGGCGCCTGGACGGGTGTCGACGGGGTACGCGTAGAGTAACGAAGAGGAGTTTAGAAAGTTGATGAGTGGGCACCTGGGATGGTACCGAGTGTTCCGCGGAGAGGGGCTGAGAGGAGCCTAGAGAATTGAAGAGCGGCCTTCAATAGTGGTGACTAAAGGGGTTCCACGGAGGTCCCTTGGAGTGGCTGAGTAGTTCCCTGGAGAGCGTGCTGAGTGAACACTAGGAATGGTACGGAAGGGTTCCACGGATGATCCCTGAAGTACGCTGAGAGGGTTACTTAGAGAGTTGAGTGCGAACCAGAAATTGTGCTGAGTGGGTCTGCGAAGGACCCCTAGAGTGCTGAGAGTGTTACGTGAAGAGTGCTGAGTGGGCACCGGGAGTAGTTCCGAGTGGGTTCTGCGGGGGTTCCCTAGAGAGGTAGAGTGGTCCATGTTAGGGTGGGTTCCGCGGAGGTTCCCTGACGTTGCTGGTAGTTTTCGACAGGGGTTCCGAGGTCCACATATATTCCAACAAGCACTCAGCAGTAGAAGTTTATGTAATAAGTTTATAATGCTATTTGTGTTACTATGAGCCACCTAAGGGTGCAGAGAACGAGGACATGTGTAACTAGCCGTGCATGCATCATGAGGATAGACCATTAGAGACTGTGCTATGACCAAGGTTAATAAATGAAGATAATAATGAACGTAAGAACCAGATCAGTACAGAAAGATAAAGTGCATGAGATGATGAGATATAATGAAGGAGAAGACGCTAACCCGGGTGAGCCAGTACGCGTAAGGAAAAGAAAGCATATGATACCGGTTAATTAAAATGTTAAAGTTCATGCATAGTGCACAAGAGCAGGCTCGAAGGGAACGCAGGCCTTGTGTACGTCACCATGCTCAAAAGGAACGCATGGGGCTCGATCACATCACCAGGCTTGAAGGGAACGCATGGGACACGATCACCTTGCATACATACCTATGTGGTTAAAGCGTCAATATGTCTCGACAATGTCACCATGCTCGAAGGGAACGCATGGGGCAAGGTCACCGGGCATACATATATGTGTAGTAGTGTCAGAACGGTCAAGGATAGAAAGCACGAGAACTTAGTAAGAAAGATTAGTTCTTTGTCACATAGTAACTAGATAAAGCCGCCCAGGAACTTAGGCAAGAAATAACTGGTAAGATGTCTAGATGCATGAACACTTAGAGATCTCCTGGACGGCCGGAGCATAATTGAGTAACCAGATCCCCCTATGCCATAGTCAACCACTGAGAACCACCATTCTCACCCCCACTCACTTATGGCTTCAGGCGAGATAGATGACGTCCCCGCCGAAGAAGAGGCAGATCCTGCGCAGCAGATTTAGGACCGTAGACCCTGAGACGGGGGAGGAGGCAGAGCTTTGGTCAGTATTGGTAGTGAATCGTCCCAAACCCCGCCGAGTTGTGCCACCGCTATTCCCCGAGCCAGAGACTTCCCCCGCCGGTGAGCCCATTCCATATGAGAAGGACGTGGAGATCGACCCAGTTTCTGTGAGATTGCGACTGCCCAAGGCTTACCGGCAGACGGCACGGATGAGGACGGCCAGAGACTATCGCCATCAGTTCGCACCTCGCACTCCCAGCCACGAGGCAAACCCATCCTACGGCCCCCGAGACCCGTCAGATGTACCAGTGCCTTCCTCACCCGAGGAGGAGTATCCTCTGGTAGCCATGGAGGAGGATGACGAGGAGGACGAGCCCGAGCTGGAGTACGAGCTGGAGGGGTCAGAGCCGAAGGAGGAGGATCCAGAGGAGGACCCCGAGGAGGATCCGGAGGAGGAGTTCAGCGAGGACGAGCCAGAGACCTGACCAGCACTATATCCAGACCCTGTCATCAGATGCCACCTTTTGCTAGTAGTCCCAGCTTTATGTACATTTTGATGTATTCCATTTTGTAGTCACT
>QANU01100219.1:0-15133 GCA_003254905.1 Nissolia schottii | reverse complement strand
GTACCAAACTATTGCCTTTGGGACAATTCGGATCCTGGAACTTCTCCGCGGAGGTAAAATCTTTGGTGTTGAACGCCTGAGTATGTACCTGCAATTACTCCAACGATCAAGTACGTGTTACCTATGTTCTTCTGAGCAAGAGTTGAACATACCTGAGTTGATGTAACGAAGTAAAATTGTAATGGCTTGAATTATGGAATTGATAGAACAATTGTGGATAGTTTCTGCATTTTTTGGTAATTGAATTACAAGAGAAATGGGATAGAGATGGAAAACTAGAGAGAAGAATCCTAGAGAGAGAGATGTAGGATAGCCTAAATCATATTTTCCATACCCCTAATTCCCCTCTTCCCCCTTATTTATAATAAAACTGGCTCCACTAATTGGACCAATTGCTATTTGGGCCTTTACCCATATAAGTCCGTTACAGTTGAACATACCTAAGTTCTTCTGGAAGTTAAATACCCATGTTAGCCGTTACAGTTGGTTCCGCGTACCTTGCTGAGGAGAAGGCATCTCGGTTTGCGTTACATCAGTACGCATTACGTATTGATGGGCAGTTGATACCTTGGTCAGCATTACACCCATATGCGTTACACATTGATGAGCAGTTATGGTATCAGGTTAAATCCTTCCACGGGCAATTTGGTCGGGTTACCTTGCTTCACTGATTATTGGGTCTGGATCATTGGGCCTCTAGCCTAGTCCATTAAAAATGTATTTTCAATTATTATGGAACCGTAAACCATTAACCTTTTCTATATGTGCACTTGCTAGATAGGCAATAATTACAAGCTCTGTTTGAATAACACAATCACATATCAACAAACATTTAAATAACTTTATAATGGCAATGACGTACATAATTATTGGCCTGGCCGTGGCCAAATCTTTTAGGTTTAGCTATAATAACAACGTTGTTATGGGTACAATTCAAGTGTTGTCAATTGTGTTGTCAACTCATGATTTATACAATAACACTAAATGCACAAAATTTTACATATACATGCACAACTTTTTCCTACACACTTGCACAAACTTTTTTAAATACGAAAACAAATTAAACTGGATTTGCAACGCATTAAACAACGAAAAATAACTGTCGCACTCTTTCTCCATCTCTTCACTTATACTTTAAGCTACACTACAAGAAATTACACTATTTCCGTCGGTATTTTCCGTCGGTTATGAGCCAGTTACCGTCAATAAATTGTGTTTCCGACGGATTTAGCGTCAGTCATCGGGCCGCCGATAAAGGGTTCGATGGAAACCAATTTTACGTCAGAGGTGAAAGCTGATGGCAATTTGAACTGGATTTCCGTCGGAACAATCAAGCGCTAATAATAATAATATTTTCTTCAGATGTTACCGTCACTGAAAATCGACGCTAATATTCCGTCGGTTAGTATTTGTCGTCAATAATCGTTGTCCATGCTACCGTCGGCTATAGCCGACGGTAAGTGGCAAATATTTTTTAAAAAAAATTTCATAACCTTTATTTTTGAATGATTATTATTTATTTGAGTAACAATGTTGATGTAAATAATATGGTAATTTTATAATTAAATAAATAATTAAATAATATGTAATATACGATTACATTCATTGTGAGAGTTACAACAGATTAATGCATGTATCCATTAGCAAAGATGACAAATAAACTCACAAAGTGACACTTCCCATATATATCCTTGCGTGTTTAGATCCATTATATAGTTAAAGAAGTAAATAATATACATAATATATTCAAAATTAATGTACAATATATTCAGTCATCCATAGGGTCTTCATCCTCTACGTCATCCTCAGAATCATCCACATCCACGTCCACGTACACGTTCCCATCTACGTGTACGTTCACGTGCACGTTCCCACCCACGTTGACGTCCATGTGTTGACGCCCACGTGCACGTTCCCATCCACGTTCACCGCCAAGTGGACGTTCACGTCCTCGTCCTCGTACCTGTCCCAGAAAGGGGAGTCGTAGTCAGGCTCATGCTCATCCCAAAAAGGGGAGTCATAGTCAGGCTCGTCGGACTTGGGTGGGGTTGTTACGGGTTCGTCGTCTTCAATGACGATAGGAGCAGAATGATGATCGCCCAAAACCATAGCTACGCTATAGAAACTTAAGTTCACAATGTATTATCAGAAAGTAATTACAACCTACACTAGTTATACACTTAAGCTCACAAATATATACATACAAACTTAAGTTCAAATCTCCTTTGATCATCAACCTCACAACAATTCCAATTAGTGGCAGACAATTTCAATCACACACAAATACACAAACACACANTAGCTAATGGTGCAAATCGCTACCTTTCCCTCCTTAATTTCCTGCCTGATTAAAGTGAGGTCCAGCCTATATATGTTTTAATTTCCGTTAATGCAGCAGGCTGATCTTGGTAGAAGTTGATTCATTTGATTTTTGTTGATACTTGCTGGTTCTGGACCTGTTATGCGGAGACATTTTCGCTCCTCCCATGTTGATTTGTGTTGAGCCTGTTTTGCCCTGCATATGCCTTTCACCGTATTAATATATTTAATCCAAAGAAACACACGCATGCATGTATATGATGACAGAGTAATCAATTGATTAATTATTTAAAACTTAGGCAATTGTATGGTACTAGGCTTTTATTTGTGGGCATGCAAGCGAGACATAATTGTCTTTATTATGCATCATGTTTGTAAGAAAGTCTAAGATATAAAGTGTAAAAGCCATATTTGAAACGTCACTTGCCACTTTGCATGTCGCCACGATGCTAATATATTCAAGACATTAACTGAGCAAATGCAATGAACTCAATTTTAAATCCTGTTAATAAATTAAGGTTCAGTTAATTTGGTTCTGACGAAACCATAAGGCGACAGATACAGAAATAAGGACAACAAAGAAAACAATTATATAATAGAAAAGTAACATTTCCGAGCTAATTGAGAGGATGTAACAAATTAAATGACATGTAAAAACACTGATTATCATCATTTACACTGTCTATCGTTTCGACGCTGTTGAACGGTTTCATATCAACTTATAAAACCTTTTTGGACTTTGGTATCAGATCGAGATAGATTGAAAGCAGCTTCAATATCATTCCAACTTGGATTAATATTGTACCAAACTATTGCCTTTGGGACAATTCGGATCCTGGAACTTCTCCGCGGAGGTAAAATCTTCGGTGTTGAACGTCTGGGTGTGTACCTGCAATTACTCCAATGATCAAGTACGTGTTACCTATGTTCTCTGAGCAAGAGTTGAACATACCTGAGTTCTTCTGGAAGTTAAATACCCATGTTAGCCGTTACAGTTTCGGCGTACCTTGATGAGGAGAAGGCGTCTCGGTTTGTGTTACATTAGTACGCGTTACGTATTGATGGGCAGTTGATACCTTAGTCAGCATTACACCCATACGCGTTACACATTGATGAGCAGTTATGGTATCGGGTTAAATCCTTCCACGAGCAATTTGGTCGGGTTACCTTGCTCCACGGATTATTGGGTCTGGATAATTGGGCCTCTGGCCTAGTCCATTACAAATATATTTTCAATTATTATGGAACCGTAAACCATTAACCTTTTCTATATGTGCACTTGCTAGATAGGCAATATTACAAGCTCTGTTTGAATAACACAATCACATATCAACAAACATTTAAATAACTTTATAATGGCAATGACGTTCATAATTATTGGCCCGGCCGTGGCCAAATCTTTTAGGTTTAGCTATAACAAAAATGCTACATGTACACCCAATTTCATACACTCATACATACACTATTAATAATGCACAAACTTTATTCTCACGAGTGCACAAACATTACAAATTTGTATATAATACTCTCAACTATACTTAATTAAGTGCACAAACATTACATGAGTTAAAACACAAACTTTATGTATATAAGTAGGAGGTGTATGTATAGTGTATGATTTTTGGTGTACGTGTAGTAGAACTCTATATATAATAACAACGTTGTTATGGGTACAATTCAAGTGCTATCAATTGTGGTGTCAACTCATGATTTATACAATAACACTAAATGCACAAAATTTTACATATACATACACAACTTTTTTCTACACACTTGCACAAACTTTTTTAAATATGAAAACAAATTAAACTGGATTTACAACGCATTAAACAACGAAAAGTAACTGTCACACTCTTTCTCTATCTCTCCACTTATACTTTAAGCTAGTGAACTCATTCTCTACCATGCACAAACATTTTAAAGCATATGTACAAACTTTTTAACTTTTTAGCAATCAGAAACCAAAAAATACGACGAAAACGTAAACAAAAATGAAGACGAAGAAGAAAACATTGTGCTTACAAACAATAACTTTTGAATTAGAATGCACAAACTTTTTTATACATATGCACAAACTTTTGAACAAGTATGCACAAACTTTTGAAAAACAAAAAACAACGAATATGCTATAAATGAAAACGAAAACTCTTCGGTTAAATAAGATGGAAATGAGAAAAAAAAATGAGAAATTGGGCAAGAAGAAAAAAAAAAAATCATATTAAAGAGAATGAGTTATACAATAATTACACACATTACATTTCCCCCACATTAATGATGTTAAAATTTCATGACTACACCAACTTACTTATCCCTCTTAATTGTGTTTAGATATATGTACACCCTCAGTATAAAAAGTGATTGTTTTAAAATAATTACTTTATTTGTCAACTTTTATATCACTCTTGATTGTTTGATACGCTAATTCTTAAAAGAATAAATAACCATTGCTATATATGTCAAGCACAACGAATATTTGCAATACTTTAAATAATTTGAAAGGAATAACCTTTTTTTAAAAACAATTAAAAAAACACTTCATGAATATTAATTTGATATTACTTTTGGTCCTGTTAACACTATACTCCACACTGTAATGCAAACATGGAGCAGCAGTAGTATTTCCAGTTTATGGCTAAATACCAAAAGCTTTCACATCCATCACAGCTTTGTCCCGTTCGTTTGGAGTGAATCACATATCCATTGCCAGCCCCTATTTGTTAATATGGTTATATCTGCTTTATTTCTGGGATGTTCTTCCCTCATTTCCACATTTTGCAGTTTTCATTAATTTACATCCTTTTCCTTGACTGGGTCAAGGGTAGAATTCATCAGTGACTGTCTATTAAGGGACAATCGGTCTTCTTTAATATTTTGTTATTCAGGATTAATTTGGAATATGAGAAGAGAATGAAAAGAAGAAAAAAAAAAGTTTATATAGTTACACTTTTGAATAATTTTATTTTGTAAAATACGTTTAAATAATCCGACTTGAAAGTGAGGAATTATTATTATTATTTTTGAAAATCGTTATTTTATCATAAATGGAATAGTTTTTTTTATGTTTTTTTAAAAAAAAGGCAATTGATGCTTTCACACTTTATGATACTTTTAAAAACATTATTATACTATATTTTTAAAAAATTATAATGTGGAATATTAGAAGAGAAACTAATTTATGAAATTTTTACAAGGTCAGTAATTTTTGGGAGACTCGAAGATTTGTGGGATGGCGCTACACACACATGTAATGTTAATGAAACATAATTGTGACTTTAGTAGGTTAGGAAAAGGCGTTTAGGGCACTAAACGTACTAAACTACACATGAAAGATACAAGATTCGCTACAACGTTTTTACATTATCATTTAATAAATAGTATATCGACCCATTATTAAAAGAGTTGTGCTATACGTATACCAAAAATCATACATCATATATACACCTCGTATTTATATACATAAAATTTGTATTTTAACTCATGTAATGTTTGTGCACTTAATTAAATATAATTGAGAATATCATTTACAAGTTTGTAATGTTTGTGCACTCTTGAGAATAAAGTTTGTGTATTATTAATGGTGTATGTATGGGTGTATGAAATTAGGTGTACACGTAGTATTTTTGTTATTAAAATATTAAAGTTCTGATAAATGTAGTAAAATGTAAAGTTTTTTTAATAACTTAGATAATAGTATCAAAATCTTACGTCAGTAATATTTATTTCAAAATTATATGTAGGTATATTCGATATTCATTGATGACCGACATATGCGTGTGTTACATTGCCAACCCTGTAACACCTGGTCAGGCTCTCGTAGTTAAAAATTAGAAGAATATTGCTTTCATAGTTCATACGTACCCCAAATATAATATTAGAATAGTGGAGAATATATATACACACACACACAGAAGGAGACCATGAGGCTCTGAGAAGCAGGTACGTAGAGCCAAAATTTCCCACGAAAACTGTGTCAATGTGTAGTACACTCAAGTTGACAAGTTGATTCGCCTGATTGAAATGGACAAGAAACATGTTGGTTACTAGCAACCATTTGATTCCAATTTAATTACTCTCCGAATTAATTAATTATTTTTAGAAAAAGTTTGTTTCCTTTCCTCTTCTTAATTCTTAAATATTCTTCCGTGTCAGAAGCAGGCCGGTGCAGCGTAATGAAACCGCTTCTCGGCCAAAACCAGGGGCCTGAGCCATGATCCATCTCCATGCATTTCACCCTATTTTGTGCTTTCATGTGCTTGGCTTACATGCAAAAGAAAAATGTTATTTATACTCATTATACATAAAACATTCAAGATCATGAGATTTCAAAGGAGTCATCATTTAATGATGGATAACTAATACGTCACACACAGTCACTTAGTATAACTAAAAAAACTTTATGCAAAAACGTGTTTCATACCATTTATTCTTTTTTTTTCCCTTGAACACCAACTATTAGTGTGTAAAATACCACACTTTTAACTTAACTTCCAAGTTAGTTAAGTAAATAGCTAGGTTAGTTATATTCAGTTATGGTAGTTAGATAGTTTGTATGCCACACAAGCAACTTTCATCTTGTATATAAGAAGGCCTTTGCCTTATGATATGAAGTTAGTTTTCCATTTTTCAATTTGCTCTCATTCTTTCATGGTATCATTTGCGATTGTGTTTCTGCTATCCCTATTCCATTTTCCTTCGATTGAAACTCCTCAACACTGCAAACTCATGGCAATTCTGCAGTTTCCCTTCTGATTCTGCAGATTTTCTAGCCAAATTCACATAGTGTTTTGGCTTGTGCTGTTACGGATCTTGGATTCTTACCTCTTCTTCAAGAATTTCCTTGAGGTCCACACTGGTGGCTACGTTTCAATCGCACTTTCTTCCCTGTTTCTCTTTCAGTTTCCATGGTTGCAGAACCTAGCAATGATGGTGTTGCCACTGATGCTTCTTCTCACACTTCTCAAATTCATGCCTCTAGTCCTCTTCAGGATTCCTCGCCTTATTGCCTCCATCCTAATGAGAATCCCTCTATGGTTCTTGTTTCTTCTCTCCTTAATTGTGCCAATTACCATAGCTAGTCTCGAGCTATGCGCATGGCGCTCTCTCCAAGAATAAGGTGAAGTTCATTCATGGCTCACGTTCCATGATCCTGGTTCATCTTTGCATGATCAATGGGAACGATGCAACCACATGGTTATGTCATGGCTCATTCGTTCTGTTGAACCTTTAATTGCTCAAAGCATTTTATGGCTCGACAAGGCTCATGAGGTTTGGACAAAACTCAAAGAAAGATTTTCTCAAGGAGATTTATTGCGAATTGCTGATTTGCATGAAGAGATTGTTGCTTTGCATCAAGGTGATTCTCCTGTTACCACTTTCCTTACTGATTTGAAAGTACTTTGGGATGAGTTGGATGTGTTTCGCCCTCTTCCTGTATGCAGGTGTGTCAATCCATGTTGCTGTGGTGCCTTTGTCAAATTGAAGACACATTTGAATGCTGATCGTGTAACACCCCTACTTTCAGTCTACGCGATCGTCGTAACACTGATTATAGGGTTATTATCTTCATTGGTTGGGTTACTATTAGCCCCTACTTTTCACTTTGCAAATATTGATTACGCGAAAATATGGACCGTTTTGAAAATCGTTCTTTTACTGTGTCAGTTTTAAATTAGGAGCCGTGCGTGAGCAAGGAAGCATGTATATACAAACGCTGACGTATATGGCAGTTAAGGTGATAATATGCCAGGAAGAGTATAAGTATACATATAAGTACAACTAAGGTCCAACACGTAATTACACATCACGTACTAATAAGTAGTTACACAAAAAGTTATCCAAAGTCATAGACCCTTACACAAAATATCTATCGTTCTAACGCGAACATTGTCACTTTGCTCTGATCCTGGACTGTCCTGTCGCAGCCGTCCATCGCCTACCACGCATCTCGCTCGTCAATCCATTCACTTTGCACACCTGGACCCATAAGGAGTGGGGGTGAAAACTCTTCGTCCTCAGTGGGAGTCCCTAGCGTTACCTATCATTTCGTTACTCCGTTATCTTCCAAGCCACTCAGGAGATCTCTAGGTGTTCATGCATACTAAGTTCCTACTGGTTATTATCTTTGTCTAGGTCCTGAATGGCTTTATCTACTTTACTAGGTTAGTAGATGTTAGTTTATGTTATGATATTTTTGTTTATTAGATTCATTTAGAGACTCGTGTGTTTGTGCACTCATTAGAGAAATTCTCATGAATAAGTTGATTTCCTTTTTCTTTTTTATAATGTTGGTTTCTTTGTCTGATGATGCTTGTTTGTTTGATGCTCGTTTCTTAGTTATTTTCATGTTTGTATTTGTAGGTCTCACAATATGACAAGTCGTGGTTCTTCTTTTGGTTCAACACAACATAGGTTGTGCAAATGTGATGACAGGATGTTGGTGTTGACATCTGGATCAATGAAGCCAAATGTCAATAGAAAATTTTAGAGATGCCCAAATTGGAGAGTAAGTTTTGTTATTGAGACTTTAAGCTAGTGGTTAATTGAATATCATGTTCAACAAACATGTGTTAGATATGTTATTTTTGAATTCATTAAGGAAACCGACAAGAATAAAACACGTGACTTCTTTCAATGTGTTGATGAGTTAGAAACTAAAAGTTATATGGAACTTGTGCATGATCAATATGCAATGAATTCTGTACATGGTAATGCAATGAATGAAGAAATGAGTAAAAGAATCATGAAAATTGAGAAGAACGCAACTTGTGAGAAAACTAGGGTAGATATGCTTCTTTGGTCGGGGTTAATTGCAATGTGTTATATTGCATGTGGCTATGTCCTTGGAAGAATGTAAATTTTTATAGTTGTAGTCCCAAGTAGCTTGAGTTTAGAGCTTGAATGTAGCATGTTTAATTTTATTTTGTTTCCTTAAAGTTGAAGACTAACAATGTATTTTTCCTTAAAGTTCATGTATGTGATGTATTTTTCCAAAGTAATGTAATGTGACGAATTCTCTTTATTTTGATCAATTTTCCAAATGCAAGTGCATCCAGGGCTATACGAATTCTAATCACATACAAAGTGCATCCCATCTTTGATCAATTCAAAAAATTCATAAAATCCATGATAAGTGTATTTTGGACTTAGAATATTTGATCAATCCAAAACGACATATTTGATCACTGTATGTGGACTTAGAATAATCCAATGCACATAGTGCATACAATTCACATAATTCATGTTCGCTTATTTCTGCTACAACACTTGATTCTACTGCAGTAACTTGTTGATTTCTTCTTATGAACATGTTGGTTTCTTCTAAGTAAACGTATTTCATGATATAATACAACAACACAGATATCCATGCATAAACACAAGTGTCTACATGAATCTAATAAACAAACAACATATCATAAAACAATGACTAATAACATAAACTAACACCTTAAAACAAATAAACTAACATCGTAAAGCTAACATACCAACATCTTATAACAAACCAACAGCTTCAAACATAGACACCGGTAAAGATGCATAAGCAAACAAACATCGTAAAACAGATAAATCAACATGCTAATAGCGACAAACTAACATTGTTCACTCAGGAATAAACTTCATAAGAAGAAGAAGGAGAAGGAGCACACATACCTATTTGTCGTCGTTATGGACGACAAGCTGTCGACGACAAGGAGCTGGCATAATGGAACGTGGGTGCAGGCACAATGAGCAATGACCGAAGTGTTAGAATAATTATTTTATGGTTAAAATAATTATTTTGTGGACATGCATAAATTAGTAATTTGTCTAGATTAACCTAATTGTCAGAATATTGTGTTCATGTGTTTGGGCTAGTTGATAATAGGTGGGCTAGGCCTATCATTAACTAATAAATGGAAGAGTCCCTACGTCTACCCATTTGTCAGTTTTTATTCTGCCCTATTAAGAATAAAAAGATAACCGCTTAAGGTTGGAATCTAACTTTTGGAATAGAACGTAAAAACTCTTCATTTCCATTCTTTGTTTCTTCTCTCTGTTCTCTTCCAACAGCAGCTAAGCCAAACTTCTTGGATTCACAATCCAACGCTCTTGTTCATGATCAATTGCTACAAGGAGTTTCAATCAACAGTCATAGATCCAGGTAAATTATGAAGTCCTATTTCTAGTAATCTGACATGATGATGCTATTTTTTTAACTATTGGTATCAGAGCCACTCATCATTGACAGATTATTAGGATTTGTATTTTTCTTGGATGATAAAGAAAATTGCTGTATGCACTTCCTGTTTCCGCTGCTATGTGATATTTGTGATTTAGCCTGCAGTGATGATTATTAATCAATTTTTTTTATACCCTAAAATTGTTGATTTGGGAATTTGGGAATTTTATTTTAACCCTAATTCAGCAATTTCATATCTCTATGTCCATGAATATATTCAGCAAATTCAATGTAGACAGAAGGCTTACGTAATATTAAGCAATTTACATAATATTTATATGTCATGGTTAATGAAAATTGGAGACAGCCATGGATAAAGATATAGCCATGGATACAGTAAAATAACAAATAAAGTAAATGAAGTTTTGTATGGTGATGGGTGTGCCTTGTGCGGTGATGGCATGACGGTGGCGGTCTGCTGTCGCGGTGGGTTCTGGTGTCGGTGGCATTTGGTTGCTGCCACGACTTGCTCCTGCAGGTTGCCACAAGGCGCCGTAGCTATTGCTGCTTTCGGCGCCGCCGCTGCTGCAGAGGGCGCGGAAGCCTTCGTGCGGTGCAGCGTTGCGCTGTGCTGGCCGCGGTGTGTGCAGGTCCTGTTGGTTCCTGCCGCAGCTGCTGGTTTCGTGGTGGTGTGGTGCGAAGGCACCACTTGCTGCCGTGACTGGCGCCGTAATTACCGCCGTGATTAGTGGCAGCCACTGCTAAAATCGCGAATGCCGTGCGTGCCGTTGCTGAATCACGTGATTTCCGTGATTTGTTATGCAATTGAAGAGGAAAGGGTTTGTTGTTTAGGGTTTTTTGAAAATTAAATGATATAAAATAGGATTGCTGATTTGTTGCTGTAATTTGCTGTTTCTGCAATTGTTCCTGACGGTGGTGCTTTCCCCAATTCTTTTTTTGAATTTTAATTTTTCCATTGGCCATTGTACAAGGATTGGACTCACTTTAGTTTGGTTTGCTGTTTAAGCATTAATGGGCCCGTTTTTAAACAATGTTTTATTTAAAATCTGATTGGGCCATTATTGTTCATTTTGGGGCTGCTTTTATTAATTTTTGGCTGAAAAATTTTGTTTGAAGCCATATTGCGCTTTTTTCTCTTTGTGAAATGGGCTGTTTTTTTATCATGGGCAAATCTCTTTTGTTTTAAAGGATGAATGGGCCTAATTCTATTTTGGAGTTCAAACAGTTTTATTTATTTTGCATGATGGCTTAAATTTTTGTTTGCATTATAATTTTGGTTTGTTGGGCCTATTTCTTCTAGATAATTTTGTTGAAAATTCGGATTGGGCCAATATGTGCCATGAAATTCTGATTTGATAAAGGTTGTTGGCTAACCATGATATGGGCTGCAGGTCTATTTATTTATTTATTTATTTGGACAATTAATTATTTGTCTTGATTTGGTGAAGGTTAATTATATGGGCCTTTTCTAACAAGAAAGTAATTTTAATTTTATCTCCCACTATATTAGTTGTTGATTATATTGTGCAATGTTTCTTTGAGAATTTATGGTATGTGTATCTAGATAAATATTGTTGGATATTTTGAATGGTTGAGAGCTCGCCTTCGAAGGACGAACTGTGATTAAATATATTTATTTTGGAAAAAACTATTGGATGTCTTACATAATTGTGAACTCGCCTTCTCGGGGCGGATTATGTTAGGACATCATTCTATTTTATATTGTTGTTTCTATTGTTGCATTAAGATTTATATTTATAATAAACTTACCCTTTGGTTTGTTTTTGTTAATATAATTCTTGGTGAATGGTTAGTTATATCCCTAAAGTTTTCAGTATCCTCTCGATATTAGCTTTAAGGATATAATGTTATGGTTGAAAGCTCAACATTCTCTGTGGGAATATAAATTTGAGATTATTTTTTATATTGTTTGATTCCCAAAATTCCTTCAATAGGTATAAAAGCCAATTTAACTTCATGTTGTGACCGTGTTGTGAGATTGGGTGTCTGTTATGAACTGGGAAATCAAATTTACTTATGCATGAACCCTACAAAATCTCAATCTGGGTACCTTTTTCTTTTCTTTGGTTACCTGGATTAATTGACATGGAATTCGTATAAAGATAATTGTTTTGAGAACAATTTTTATGGAAAGTTCAAATAGCCCAACTTTGTTATCATTCAAAAGAATGGTAACTTGTCATTTGCTAAGCTTCGCTAACGTACATTTTTTATAATTGTGTGCTTCCCTTCGCGAGACCAATTATAATCAAATGTAATTCTGTAATTAANAAGTTCAAATAGTTCAACTTTGCTATTGTTCAAAAGAATGGTAACCTGTCATTTGCTAAGCTTTGCTAACATACGTTTTTTATAATTGTGTGATTGCCTTCGCGAGACCAATTATAATCAAATGTAATTTTGTAATTAAAATATATATATATATATATATATATATTTGAGAATTTGTGATTTTGTTTGTATCATGTTCCATGTTCTAAAATAATATTTTGTTAAATTTTATTTACTTTGGTGTTTTGGAACTATTTGTTTTGAGTTTTCAAATTTAATAATGTTATAAATTATGAGATATCTTATTGTATTTCGAGTTGGAAAATATTTTGTCGAAATTTATGGCAATTTTGTCGTATCTCATAATTTGTCTATCGTCAGATTTTATGATTTATAAGAAGTAGAATAATTTTGATTCTTATTTGCAAATATAGAATTGTACATTATATTTCTTGTTTCTTGAGACATTGCAATTTTGGGTTTAGTGCAATGTTGGTTTAAGAGTTGTGATGTGTGTGTGTGTATATGTGTGTGTAACATGACAATTTGATACACTCTCACGTTAATCTAGAATAGTGTTTTTCATAACATGTTGGTATTATGATTTATGCAATTCAAGTGGGAAAATGTTGAATTATTATGTGAATTGCATAAATCACTATTAAATTTGAGGTTAATTTCAGATTAATCACTATTATATATATATATATATATAGCACTTTGACAAGTGTGATAAAATTTACAATAATTGTGAAATTATTTATGTTTTCGCTGCTTGTAGTAAAATTCTGTTGTCATCAAAATGCTATTCTTTTTGGATAAAATATTTTTTGTCATGGAGAAATTATTTTAATTTTGACAATATCTCTATGTTTTGTTTGACTACTGACATTGTGTTTTTAAGGAGCTTTGTTCACTAATTATCATTTATTAAATAATGTTTTGCCATATATTATTGTGTCTTTTCGTTTTATATATGTGGCATGTTGTGGGTTTTTGTCATATATTATTGTGTCCTTTCATTTTATATATGGCATATTGTGGTAGACTCTTGTCGATTAAGTTACTACAGAACATGTTGTTGTTGATCCCCTAATCAATGGCTAGCAACCTATAAGGGTATAATGAGGTTCATTTTGATGTTTTGAGTTAGGAGAGTTTGTTCTGTGGGTTCGTTGTGACCTCATGTTATTGTGGATATCATTTAAGTCTGTCCAGCTTAATTATTGACAAATTTTGTGTAATGACATATAATTGAGACATATTGGACCCAGTCTCAATATTTATGCTGAGATATCTTGTTGCATCTCAAAAGGCATATAGGGCGTATGCAACTCATTGTTGAGCATGTAACCCGTATGGGTATAATGAGGTCTTTTGATATATTGGTTTAGTGGGAGTTTTATTCCATATGTAATTTTCTTTTGGACCTCATGTGTTATATTGTTGTTTTATTGAAACGTTTGACAATAATTATTGAGTAATGTGACAACAATTATCTTGCATTGCCATTTTTGTTTATTGTGATTTGCGCAATTGAAATTATGTATGTTATTTTTGTATAATGGCATAATATTGAGACATTTTGGGCCCAGTCTCATGTTGTTATTGTAATGAGATTGTTCTTAATCTCATATAGCATCTTGGGCAGATGATTGGGACAAATATCTTTCACGTTCATAAAAAGGTCACTGAAATGTAGTGTTTTTGTTTCTGTATGATATCATTGCTCCTTCAAGTATGATTTTCTGCAGTAATGAAATACTTATACATTTCATTTTGGTTCTTGTGGTTAAGAACGTTGTGCTATTCTGACATTTATTGTGGCCAAATATTGTGAGTTGATCGGGATTGATGTTTCATTTTATAATTTATTTATGCTGTCCAAGTGGGAGAATGTTAGAATAATTATTTTATGGTTAAAATAATTATTTTGTGGATATGCATAAATTAATAATTCGTCCAGATTAACCTAATTGTCAGAATATTGTGTTCATGTATTTGGGGAAGCTGATGATAGGTGGGCTAGGCCCATCATTAACTAATAAATGGGAGAGTTCCTACGTCTACCCATTTGTCAGTTTTTATTCTGCCCTATTAAGAATAAAAAGATAACCGCTTAAGGTTGGAATCTGACTTTTGGAATAGAATGTAAAAACTCTTCATTTCCATTCTTTGTTTCTTCTCTCTGTTCTCTTCTAACGGCAGCTAAGCCAAACTTCTTGGATTCACAATCCAACGCTTTTGTTCGTGATCAATTGCTGCATGGAATTTCAATCAACAACCATGGATCCAGGTAAATTATGAAGTCCTATTCTAGTAATCTGACATGATGATGCTATTATT
>QANU01100191.1:0-18238 GCA_003254905.1 Nissolia schottii | reverse complement strand
GGCTTCTTCTTGAAGAGAATTTTCTAACCTTGATACTAGCTTGCTTTCTAGATTAATTTGAGACTGAATTAGGATGATGAGAACAAGAGATGATGATTGAACTTGGATGAAGAAAGCTTAGGTGAAGCTTAGGTTTTTGGAACTTAGGAGAAAATGAAAGAAATTGGTAAATATGTGTGAGTCTTCGTGGGGGAAGGGCTGCCCGAGGGTTTAATCCCTTGGCCCTACTAAATTCCAATTTTACCCTTAGTGAGTTTTATGTCATGTTGGTTCATTAATTCTTTATGTCCGGACGTCCTAAAATTATTTCGGACATACCGTTGTGACATATAAATTTTCCTTATTTCTATTTAAATTTTTCTTAAAATATTCTCACATTAATTTCATATTAGTGTATTTTACAAACTCCTTTGAGTCACACTTAAGTTCTCAAAATAGCCTAATACTAACCCAAACGTCACGAGATCGCAAAATTATTATTTTTAACTAATACGATAGAGATTAATTAAATTCTGTGAATTTTATTCCATTTTTATCTCATCTTTTCCTTATTAACATGTTCTTAATTATTTATTAAGCGAAGTTTTAGCATAGGAAAAACTTGGGTTGTTACACCTGAGGACTTAGCTTATCTGCACTTCCGCACGCATTCTCTTGTCAGTTTGCACGGTGTTTAAGTATAACACCTTTGTGCATAAGGTCCAAGTGCATGAATCACTGGTACCGGAACACTGATCTGTCCTTGTTTCTTGTGCACATTCAGAATCATTTCGCCATGCACTAAGCCTTGTCTTTTAACATAAGGAGTAGTGTGGCATAACACACTTTATCACTTTGCTTTCATTCCACTGTTGCGTTTTTTAGGAACATAGAGCCTAGCTAACTCTGTGTCTTGTTAAGTGTCTTCAGGGCTTGATAGCTAGTGTAGAGTGGACTCTGTAAATCTTATCCTCGAGGAACTTGGCCTTCTGCTAAGTGTCTCCCTGCGATGAGACCGTTACTCGTTGGAAGAGAACGGATGGTTCGGAAATTGAACCCCTAATTAAGGGAAGCCCTTTGTTCCTTCTCTCAATTAAAGTACTCCCTTCCACTATACATCCTCCCTTCTGGCAATAATTCTTTGGAAAATTCTTTGCTCTTACCCTTGATAAAACACTCCCCTATGTCTTATATTCTCACCTTTGTACAAGATCCTACGGAAAGGCCCGAGCCTTTACATCCTTTGAATTCAGTGCCTCTGCGAATCTTTGACTTTCCTTGTGGAGGGTTTTCAGGTAAGGATTGAATGTTCCACTCTTCTGAAAGAATAGACTCTAAGACAGGTTTTCCCTTCCTCCCACGGCCTGTCTTAAAGACTATGTCATCTCGTTTCTCCACGAATCTAGTCGGCTTCGTCAACCTATTTCGATGGAGTAAGTTCGCGATTCGTCCTATTCCCGCAACTTGCACAATCCCAGCTTTTGTTTTCTGACTTCAATCCATGACGCAAGTTGTACCCCTTGCGTTCGATAGGAAATCAGGGCTAACAAATTTTATACCTTTATAAGACATAAAATTTAAAAAGATATTCCTTAAGAACGAAATGAGGTTCCCGAATACCTAAGAGATCTGTAGGAAGTATTCCACGATTCTAGGTAAAGTGAAAAGGTGGATTGGGGAAAAGGAGAGATAAAAAGGAGGGTATAGTTTGAAGATGGAACTGTAGTTTGAAAGGGGATGCCATAAGGACCCTAGCTAATTTAAGGGCGACAAACCTAAAATTTAGGAAGATACTCCTTAAGAATAAGTTAAAGTCCCGAATAAATAGGAGATTTTTGGAAGTGCCTAAGATGGGTTTGGAGGATAGCGTGGTCAAGAGGAGTGTACCGTTTCAATAGAGAACAGTAGTTAGGAAGAAAATGAGATAGAGACCCTAATTAGTTCAAGGAAGATCACAAAGAGCAATGGATTCAATGCAGTACAGGCACGTAACCACCCCTAGAAACCATAAGGACCCACAAAAACCCCTAGAAAACTCGCGAGCTAAAACATATCATCTAGTCTAAATCTCAAAAGTAGTAGGGAGTGGCGTAGGAGTCCTACGAAGATAGGTGGAAGCCTGATAGCGGAGAGGTTGACAGGAATCTTATGGGTTTAGTATGCCCTTACCTTCGCCATAAGTCTGAATTGCCCCAAACAAATAAGTAATTCCCTTTGGGACATGTCCCCCAGAATAGCATGTCCCCCAGAATAGGATTTCCCCCAACCAAAACCCTTACCCCTATGGAATTGATAGAAGAATGATGGGTTAGAGCCGTCCGGAGGGAAAAGTTAATACGGTAGGAGATTCCCGATGCAAAATGATGATTCGGTAGGGTTAATTATAGGAGCCCCACCCTACTTTTGGTTAGTTAGAGGGACATAAAAGACAGTGACCGTCACATAACAAGAACAAGTGAAAACCTCTAAAAGATTTAAGAGCCAAATAGGTGAGTGCCCTGAATTTCGTGAACAGAAAGTGATAGGAGAGTGAAGTGGGAATCAGACAAAGTATGAAGAAAGATCGAAACGGGCAAAAGTGGGAACTTGATAATGAAGAGCATGATAGAACTCTCACATGGACAGTATACCCTTATGCCTACCATAGATCAAATTTTTTCGAGTAAATAGGTAATTCCCCTTAGTACACGTCCTTGGATTGGTAAAAAATTTTACCATGAGATCCCATAGGATGGAAGAGATGATGAGTGTAGTAAGCAAGGTCAGTCAGGAAAAGAGGTTAATAAAGTAAAGTATGTGATGGGCGCAAATTGTGGATTTGAGAAAAATCGCTAAGGAGAAGGAAGTCGAAGTCCTATGGAGTTTGAAAAGGATCATAGGTCGTAACGAGCCCAATACCATAGTTAAGTGAGAACCACTGAAGCGTGAAGGTGTGGGGAGGATTAAATGAATTAAAGCACAGTAGAAACCTTATAGGATCAATGCACCCTTTACCTTAAACGTAGGTGGCATGATGATAGACCTTGTGTCTAGATTAACCCAGTACATAGAGAAGACTAGGAACCATCTAGAGCTGATCATTAGTGAATAATGAGGTGACCCTCAGGGTTAACAAACTATTAGAGAAGTTAGGGAACCAAGACCCATGGGCACTTGAGTCATGGAGTCAAGACAAATTTTCAAGGAGGTTCCATGCACTAAGGCCTAGAAAATCTATTTTACCACTAAGGAAAGTGAAGAGAGCAACAAGAGCATGATCGAACGCAGTTAGACCCCTCCTAGAGTAAGCGGAGGTGCCCCTTACCTGGAATTGATTCAAGGCCCCAATTGCCAATGTATGCTTCCCGAGGAGCCTCAAGCCCCAAGGTGAAGCAGAGTTTGGGGACCACACCAAGGAGGCTTTTCAGTTGAGAAATACACAACCAGGTGTGAAGGGCTGAGCAGACACGCTAGGACACACGTAGAGAGTAAGGGAACTCGCGGAAACAAGAAGGGTAAGAGGGAGATGTTTGTACCAGGAAGCAACGGCAAGAACCGCTATGGGAAACACGATGGCTTCTCAAAAACTGCCACTGTGACCATAGCCGTAGCACGACAGTTAGGACTAGTGATCACCATAGCCGCTGAAGAGGCGCCGGGATACGGACAATTAGGGTGAATAGGCGAAAATAGGTAGGAACCTTAACCGAAAAACGGAGGACGATGGGAGAAAGGCTTACCCTGGATTGTTCCAGAGGTACGAATTCACGCTGCCTCTAAATTTCGAGGGCGAAATTTTTCTAAGGGGGTGGAATGTAACATCCCAGATTTTCCCCTTATGGAAATTTCGGTTAAATCTTAATTTCACTTAAATAAAAGCACATTAGAGGCGATTATTTGGACTGAAAAAATTATTTAGAAAATTAATTACTTCCAAATGCCAGTCCAATGATGGTTTCTTGATCTCGCGGAGTGCCGCAAGGTCCGTGCTAAATTTCGCCGAAAACCAGGATTTCGGTAGACACCTAAGGTATCTGTGAAAATTTCCCCGGGTAATTTATGCATGAATACCTTAACCTGACATACTCATATGATCAGGAAAAATTCGTAGATCACGGATATATATTTGGGATATTTTTCGGAGAACCGTGTGTGGGCCAGAAGTGGTTAAAAGCGACTAAAATAGAATAAGGACTAGGATATTTATAATAGCTATAATAAAATAATAATATAATAATAAAATAAATTAATTAATAACTAAATAAATAACAGCAGGGGGCACGGCTATAAAAAGGCCCCCCTGGGTGAAAGAATATATATTTTCACTTTCTCTCAGTTTTTCCCATTTCTATTACCGTTTGTGCACATCGCGGAAGCGCTACCGAACTTCAAAAAAATTCCCAGAGCACGCCATGGTGAAGAGGAAAATCAGCACAACAAAGCTACCGGAGCAGAATCGCCGTTTGATGTGGGTAATCCTAAGCCCACTGTCTATGTGGTTTAGTTTTTAACTGTATATGTGCCTATCTGTATATTTGACTATAGACTATTAAGTAGTATTTTGGGGGGAAATAATGTAAAGAGGGTTTTGGAAAATATTGCAAAATGAAACGCATAACTGTACTACTTGGAACCCTAGGAACAGTGAAGAAATGAAAACTGGAGTCACGGGAGGCAATTTTTGTAGTCTGCATTCGAATATGCCAGGAATTTAGTCGAATGAAAGCCCAATCGAGCTTTCCTTCGAATGACTTCCACCGCAGTCGAATGAAGGCGAATTTTAGGGATTTCAATCGAATGAATCCCCTAGTATTCGAATGAACAGATGCCGAGGGATTTCAGTCGAATGAAAGCCTATTCCAATCAAATGAAAGGACTCCGAGGGATTTCATTCGAATACCACAGCAAGTATTTGAATGAAACCCGGCAGAGTTGGAAGTTTAGTGTTTTTAAGGGATCTAATGACTATGGTTAAGCCATTCTTATGTATTTGAGCATGCATCATGAGGATGGGATGTCACCTAGGAGTTAGGACAACCACAGAACACTAGAGGTTAATGACTTAATGTTCAAGAAAGCATAATGGAACTTAGGGAAATATGTATATAGTTATATGCTAGGAAAGCCCTCCCTTGGCAAAGTCTTACAGACAAGCCCCTCACCAGTACACAAGTGGACTGGTTGATGTGTTACCTCGCCCGTCCTTAAAAGTTTGGATTGGTTAACGAGTGAGTCGTCCAAGGTCGGCTGGTTCGAAGAGGTTAATGACATGGAAGGTAAAGGATGGATAGAAGAAAAAGGAGGAAGTAAAGGTAAAAGCGCTAACCCGGCAAGCCGGTATGCGTAAGGAGATAGAGAGCTAATCCGGCAAGCCGGAACGGCTAAAGAAAAGATGCACTAACCCGGCAAGCCGATATGTGCCAAAGCGGAGAAGTGGGACGCTAACCCGGCAAGCCGGTACGCGTAAGAGATCCCCAATGCCCCCATACAATATGTAATTATATATATGTGATTTGGTGAATGCTTGTATGTGCATTAATATTAATTTATGGTTGTTTGTGTAATATGTAACGTCAAGGGACCGACCCGAGACGAGTAGCCTAATTATAATTGAAATGCAGGATTCATAAGCACGCAGACTTAGTAAGAAAGACTAGTTCCCCTATCACCGAGATAATCTTAGATAAAGCTGTTCAGGACCCTAGGCAAAGATAATAATCAGTAGGGTATTAGTATGCAAGATCACTTAGAAATCCCTGAATGGCCTGGAGGATACTCGAGTAAATGAACTATTAGTAGCCACAGGAGACCCACTGAGGACCTAGAGTTCTCACCCCCACTCGGTTACGGATCCAGGTGGAGATGGCAAAGAGCTTGACCCAAGGGACACATGGTGGGCAACAGAGAGCTGTAGATCGGAGCTGGAGCAAATTGACAACGCTCTCGCCAAGGCGACACATGTTTCGTATTATGTTCTATGACTTTTATACCTTTGTGTATATATTTTTTATCAAGGCAAATGTGTAACTATATTTTGGGACCTTTGTTGTAAATATATATACACAATTGTTTTTCATGTTCCACTGTGATCTCTACCTAACTTGTGGTAGACGCTATTGACTATTGTTATATGTCTCTTTATCCCACATGGCTCCTAATTTATAACTTGATAAGCACATGAACGATTTTCAAATTGGTCCCTATTTCTGTGTAAGAATTATTTGCAAAGGTAAAAGTAAGGGCTATAAGTAACCCTACGCAACGAACAACAACCCTGTGAGCATTGCTTACTACCATGGAAGTGGGCAGTTAGCAGGGGTGTTGCAAGGTTCGCGCTAGGGCGATAGAGATTTTGTATTATGATCTATGACTATTATAAATTTGGTGTAAATACTTACTAATAAATCAATGGGTAACTATGTGTTGGACCCTGGTTGTAATTATATACATACTTTGCATGTTCTATCTAGTTCATTCCTTACACGATTAAAATGCTAGCGCTTCATAACCAAGCCAAAGAAAAGTAGTAACCACAATAGATGCCCACTGAGAACGCATGGTTCTTACCCCCACTCGCTTATGATGCCAGATGACAACGACGAGCCTCTCACCGACGGATCAGACGCGACCGGAGTACGGCTCTCCGTCGTGTAAACCCTGTACTAGGGTTGCAATGGGAGCACATGGCTACTTGCCATCATGAGGCCGAGGATCTACACCTTCCACTCCGATTATCCTTGATGACAACAAGGAGTCTCCACCGTACGAGAAGGACGTTGAGGTGGATCTGAACTCCCTGTCACCTCCCACACGGCTGCACTGTTACCTCCAAGGACCGAGGAAGAGAGTAAACCCTTTCTTTAGACAGTTCCTGGCCCCGCGTACCCATGACGTCGAGGCAGGACCCTCCACAGCAAGCCGGGATCTACCCTCGATCCCCGAGAAAACTCGAGAGGGAGAGGAGGACAACGACTCTCTAGTCCTGGCTTCGTCAGCATCCACCAGCGATGATTCAGACGAGGAGGACCCCATGGAGTCAGATTCAGAGGAAGAAGAAGACCCAGACGAAGACTCGGAGGAAGAGTAGTGGCAAGGCGGTAGCATAGTCGGTGGTAACCCTTGTTCAGATGCAATGGATAAGCCCTTTTTGTATCATGCTATGTGTGTGCCCGATCAAGACAGTCTGAGGGAGGACATTTTACTGGAGGGGCACAAAAGCCGTTTCACCATACACCCAGGGACCACCAAGATGTACCACGACCTGAAAAAGATGTTCTGGTGGCCAAGATTGAAGAGAGACGTCGAAGATTGGGTGCAGAAATGTTTGGTCTGTCAGAAGGTAAAGGTGAAAAATCAAAGACCTCCTAGATTACTGACTCCTCCCGAAATTCCCACTTGGAAATGGGAAGGTATTGCCATGGATTTCGTATCTGGATTGCCCCGCACCAGGAAAGGAGTTGATGCTGTGTGGGTGATTGTGGACCGACTTACTAAGTCAGTTCACTTCATTCCAATCAAGAGGAATTACTCGCTCGAAAGATTAGTAAAATTATACCTCCAGGAAATAGTGAGATTGCATGGAGTGCCATCCTCAATCATTTCTGACCGCGACCCAAGGTTCACCTCAAGATTTTGGACAACTTTTCAGAAAGCCTATGGGTCCAAATTGCACTTAAGCTCCGCTTATCAGCCGCAGATAGATGGACAATCTGAGCGGACTATTCAAACCTTAGAGGATATGCTAAGAGCGTGTGCGTTGGATATACAACAGTTATCGGGCCAGTATAGGGATGGCCCCTTTCGAGGCGCTCTACGGACGGAAATGTCAATCTCCCCTCTGCTGGAATGACAGTCGTTGCTACAAAAATTTAGTGCCTGAAGAGCTCCAGGAGGTGGAGGAAATAGTAAATATGGTGCGTCAGAGACTTCTGGAAGCCCAGAGTCGTCAGAAAAGCTATGCGGATGTGAGAAAAAGGCCCCTCGAGTTCCAAGAAGATGATATGTGCACAGGGGCAATAAAAAATTGGACGTTACATGAGCTCCCAAAATGGACAATTCTACTAACATGAAGAAGTCACTTGAAGATCCAAGGTAGAGCCCAATTCAAGTGATCAAGTTACAAATAGATTGGGCTAGAATAAATTGGGTTTTAATTAGTTGAAAATTAGCTTTATTTATGTAATTTTCGTGATTTTATTTTGGTCATTGTTTTCATATGACTTTTAGTCTTTCCTAGGTTAGGCTGAAGTGTCTTTTGAGTCCCTAGGTAGTTATGTTAGATAATGAAGTCTTATTGCTAGTTTCAATGCTAAGTGAGGAATAAATACTTAGTGTAGAAAATCCATTTTATTTTGGTCATTATTTTTAGATGACTTTTAGTCTTTCTTAGGTTAATTTGTAGTGTCTTTTGAGTGGGTTTTGGCTGATGGTTATGGTGCAAGCCTTTAGAAGTTAGTTTTGTGACTTTTGGTATTATGTAACACAAATTGGCAAGCTATATAAGGCAACCAAAGTGGTAATAGCAAAATAGAACAAGTTCAGCGTTTCTTTGATTTCTATCAAACTTATTTGTGAGAGTGATTCTCCTGAATTTTTGAGTGATTCAAGAAGTGAGATTATCAAAGGACTTAACCAAATCCTTTGTGTGTTTTGTCTCCAATTGGAGTGATTCCAATCTTTTGGTTAGCTATCAAATTCCGCCACCTATATTTCTTTTAGTTTTGCTTTGCAAAACTAATTTTTCTAGCCAAGTTCATCAACCAACAAATTGAAAGTTAATTTGTTGAACAACTTGTGTAGTTCGTTGAAACAATAACTTTGGTTCACATCAGAAAGGGACCATGTTTTCCTAAAAGTTACACCTGTGACAGGCATTGGAAGGCCTTTGAGGGTGAAAAAGTTGAATCCTCGCTTTGTAGGACCATTCCAAATTTTGGAATGCATCGGACCCGTAGCCTACCACATAGCTCTTCCTCCTAATTTGGTAAATATCCATGATATCTTCCATGTTTCGCAACTGTGCAAATATCATGCATCTCCAGAACATATATTGGATCCCGTAGATCTTCAGCTATGGAACGACCTTGAGACACCCCTAGCCGATTCCGTACGCTCGAGCCATACGAAATACTCACTAGGTTGTTTACTTCCGGGTAACTTCTTTGGATTTTCGAAAGTACTAGTTTTAGAAAATAAGGACCCATTTTTTTTCTTTTACTATCATACATACGGTTTGTAACATAGAAGCCGTGAGTGCAACAGAATAATATAACAAACGATACCATTAGTACATTAGGTTCAAGTCGGTGCATCCATACATTACATACATAGCGGGTCCTTTGAGTATACACATACACACAGATAATAGTTATATTACATACCCAATACACATGTTCAAGTAATACATTTATTCTATATACTACATCTACTACAAAGTCAGCTAAGTATCTTTTCACAGGTCCTCCTTGGGTTCCACAGCATCGGCATAGTAAGATTCATCCTCAGTCCCTGGAGCCATAAACGAGTGGGGGTGAGAACGATAGGTTCTCAGTGAGCAACATTTCAATCATGGCTTTTTATTCCTCAGTTGTTCTCCAGGCCACGCAGAGATTATTCTAAGTGTGCATGCAACTAATCCCCTACTGATTATTTTCTTGACCCTACACTCTGGGCAGCTTTATCTATATTACTAGGTGCTTGGATTTCTAATCTTGTCATTACCTGAACTTCATGCTCATTAAAGGTACGTTGCTATTAATGACATACTATTCATCTTAGGTCGTTCCCTTGACGATACATAATGCATGAACAGATATATACATAATGCATAAGTAGATATACAGGCATACAAACATACATAATCCCATACATTCAATCTCTTCATCATACATATAGCTATATAGTGCATGAGGGAATCTGGGGAATCTCTTACACATACCGGCTTACCCTGGTTAGCGTCCTTCTTCCTTTTAGTCCTTCCACCCATGTAACCGTGGGCTTCGGTTACAACCTCATTCTATTCCCTATCATGATGACCCGGCAGCGCTTGAACCGGAATGGTAGCTAACCATGTTAAGCTCATAGGAGGTAATTCATCATCATGATAAGTACCACCACCCCCTTACCGGGATAGCAAGGGACTGGCCCTTTGGCACGATCAGGCGTGGACTCGTTTCTCTTTCCTTTAGTCTTAGTTCTTTATTTTGGGGTCATTTCTTACAGGGCTGTTCTTGTTCTCTTTACTTTCAAGCCTTCGCCTGTTCTCTTTTCTTTCATATTTAGGTCTCTCTACCTACGTTGCCCTTACCAATTCGGCGTGCAGAATTGGCGAGGGGCGTGTCTGTAAGACGTGCCGAGAGAATGGGGTCTTCCTAATCATATAACTAGACTCTTTAACTATGGTCTACCGTACCAACTGGGATCGGGACCTTCCTAACTCTTCTTTGTTTCCTATGGTTCAGTTATGATCTTCTATTAGACTTTTGCGTGAAACTTCTAGTTAGCTAAGGTCGTCCTAACTCCTAAGACGGCCATTCCTCATGATGCATGCTCTTGTTACACAAAAGTACACATAACTATGCAAGTTGAGTCCCATAGAACCCTTAAAAATACAAGTTCTCAGTAAGCATTCGAATGAATAGGGTTTTAGTATTCGATTGATTCTTTCATTCGAATCCCTTGAGAATTCAATTGATTGAAATCCTGCTCAGGCTTTCATTCGATTGAAACCTCATGCATTCGACTGAAATCCCTTCGGAATTCATTCGAATCCCACAGTAAAAAAATTGCCCCAGAGAGTAACTTCTCCAGGGCTTCTCTGTGCATAGCATTTTCGTTTCCACAGTGATCCAATCAGTACAGTTATGGTTTTCAAACATCAAAATCATCAAAATCTAACCTCTCTAACTCATTTCCTATAATTTGTACAAAATAGTTTTTCATTCACATACACAGAAATGCATATAAACAGTCATAAAATAAACCACATAGACAGTGGGCTTGGAGTTACCCACTTCCTATGCGGATTTGAAGTAGGTAGGCTGAACGTGGAGAAAATCCTTGTCGCAATGGTATGCTCCAAGAAATTTTCGGAAGTCCAGTAGCGCTCTCGCGATGTGCTCGAACAGTACTAGAAAAATGGAAACGGACAGAAGTTGTTGAAAATCCTAAATTTTCTAAGTTTTTCTTTGTTTGCATCAGGGGGCCCTTTTATAGCTCTGGCCCCCTGCTTCTTTTTAATTAATTATTATTATATTATTATTTTATTATAGTTATCTTAAATATTCTAACTCCTATTCCATTTTAGTCACGTTTGACTACTTCTGGCCCACACACAGGTTTCCGAAAAATATTCCAAATATATATCCGTGATCTACGAATTTTTTCGGTCAGGATGGCGTCCCGAAACAAGGTATCTGGGTACTTGTTTCTGTCAGCCAATCCTTCGCAGATCTCTTTGGCCCCCAACCAGATTTCTATTTTTTACCGAAACTGAGCACGAACCTCACGGGGCTTAGTGAGAGCATAACCTCCTAGCTTTCTTCCCAATTTAAGGGGAACAAGTCCCGCCATTCATTTTTCTCGTCCCCTAACTCGGGTTACTTTATAATTTTAGCTAAGTCAGAGTCAATAATTTCGCAAAACTCTTCCTAAGGAAAGCCGGGATGTTACATTCCACCATCCTTAGAAAAATTTCGCCCTCGAAATTTAAGTACAGTTGGAATCCGTACCTTTAAAATAACTCCGGGTAAGCTTTTCGCATATCCTCCTCTAGCTCCCACGTCTGCTCTTCGAATTCTCCATTTGCCCACACGACTCGCACCATAGGGGTTCCGTGTCTAACGAGTTTGACGGTCGATAATCCGTTGAGGAGTGAGGGGCAAGGCTAGATCTTTTCTCAACTGAACCTGTTTCGGTTGCAACACATGGTCTGAGGATGTGTAACAACCCAAGTTTTCCCTCCACCAAAATTCAGCTTAATAAATAATTTGGAACATGTTAATAAAGAAAAGATGAGATAAAAATGAAATAAAATTCGAAGAATTTATTTAATGTCTATCGTATTAGGTAAAAATAATAATTTTGCGATCCCGTGACGTTTGGTGACGTTTGGGTTAGTATTAGGCTATTTTTAGAACTTAAGTGTGACTCAAGGGAGTCTGTAAAATACACTAATATGAAAATAATGTGAGAATATTTCAAGAAAAATTTAAATATGAACAAGGAAAATTTATAGGTCACANTTCAAGAAAAATTTAAATATGAACAAGGAAAATTTATAGGTCACAGCGGTATGTCCGAAATATTTTTAGGACATTCGGACATAAATAGTTAATGAACGAATATGACCAAAATTATACCAAAAGAAAAATAAAACACTTAGGGCCCAAGGCCACTAAGTCTCCCACGGCACACACACACCCACGAGACACACACATATTTTCTTTCCTTTGTTTTCCAAGTTCTCTAAAACCTAGAGCTTCAAAGCTCCAAAGCTCTTCCATCTTCATCATTCTTTGCTTTTCATCACCATAATCTACTCTCAAATCATCAAGGAGATAAGCTAGTAGCAAAGCTAGGAATTCTCTTCAAGTGAAATCCAAGGAACCAAGTTCCCTAAACCTAATCTCCATAACCTAGGGTTTCTTGGCAAAGAACTCAAGGATGCTTCAAGTCCATCTTCACCTTTCTTAATCCCTCTTAGTTCCAAATCATAGACCTAGCAAGGAGGAGCATAAGCAAGTAAGATTATTTTCTTCTCCCTTGGTGAATCAAAGTTTCCATAACCTAGGTTTTCTAATAATTTCAAGGTTTCCATGTTTAGGTAAAAAGGAAACTTCAAGCTAGCCATCAAGCTTCAAGTCCATCTTTTCCATTATTCTACAAGTGGGTAACTTGAGTTCCTCACCTTCTTTGAGGGTGGATGATGAATTATGTGCTTATGTGTATATCTATGTCTCTATGTATGTATGTTTATAATTGTTAGAATTGATGCTAGGCTTAGGGAGACGATTCTGAAGGGTCCTGTGACCTGGATTAGATAGGTTTATTGTATGTTATAGATGTGTGACGTATTTCATGCATTCAGGATAAAGCAAGGTTAGAAAATGAGAATTCATGATGAGATAAAGAAAGAAAATGAAATGAATTGAAACATGGAGAAACAAGTATGCCATGCTGCAGGTACATGAATGTCAGAAATGATGAAAAAGGGGCAAAAGGCCCAATGATGAGAAAAGGCCGTGATCACGTGAGCCCATTATGATCCCACTTCAGGAGGTCCGAGGGGCATCCTGAATGTGGAAGCCCGCCACAGGTGGTGTTGAGATAACATACCTGGGGGTGTGCGGTTACCACGCCTTTGCATTGTCGTACGGGGGCAAGCCTAGGTGGGGGTACAATATCCGCCCACTGTCAATGGGTCCCGAGGGGGCACATGGCAGGTGGAAGCCCACCGCAGGGGTCACAGAGGACCACCTGGAGGTGCGAGGTTAGTCCGTCATAGTAATGTCAAGAGAGGACAATACTATGGTGGGAATAACATACATTCTAAAAGCTGAGGATTATGTAATGCATGAGCATTTAGCATGTTTATTTTGTTATGCATAAGTATGTAAAAAGGTGCATTCTGGTTATTCAGATTATTTCATTATGTATGAGAGATTATAAGCTATTATCAGGTTGTTATGTTGTTACCGTCAAGAGAACGCTCAAGACGGATATGTATGTAAACGTAATATTAATCAGCACGAGAACGTAGTAAGCAAGAATAGTTCCCAGATCACATAGTAAGGTAGATAAAGCCGTTCAGATAGGCCAGATAATAATCTGTAGGATATGTAGTATACCTGTTCACTTAGAGATCTCTGAGCGGCCTGAAGTCCGACCTAATATGGAACGAGACTTAGGAACTAAAGTTACTTCCACTGAGAACCTACCGTTCTCACTCCCACTACCTTATTGACTTCAGGTACGGATGATGACGCATGTTTTGAGGATGCCGATGAGCCGTCAGCAGAGCCATGAGCGGCTGTGACAGGATAGGGACATAGAGATATGCTGGATGTCCAGATTTTTGCCAAGGGTCTCTAGCAGCCCTTGTATTTTGATATGTATTTTGATATGATGTATTATGACTCATGTAGTTGATATTTTGATCTATGTACATGGATGTATCTTATGTATTACATATACACTTATGTGACTTTGTATGATGGACCCCTGGATGTATATTGGATGTTCTATTACACTACTGCTACACGTTTTGTTATATTCATCTTTCAGACGCATGGCTCTAGTTTTGTAATTATATAATGTCAATGAAAAGTCTAAAATTGGTCCTTATTTTCTTAAACCACTATTTTCAAAAGATAACGACGGACTAAGATAGTCCGATCAGATGGCAAACAACCTAGTGAGCTTTGTTTACTACGTACGAGTAAACAGTTAGCTAGGGTGTTTCAGGATGCATAATATTTCCGTAGCTGGGACACATGAAAAACATCGTGGATGTTGGCCATGTTAGGCGGAAGAGCTATTCTGTAGGCCACAGGCCCTACTCGCTTCAAAATCTGAAATGGACCCATAAACCGTGGGGTCAATTTCCTGACTTTCAAGGATCTCCCAATCCCGATTGCTGGCGTGACTCTCAGGAAGACGTGATCTCCTTTTTGGAACTCCAAGGGCCTTCTGCGATTGTCCGCATAACTCTTTTGTCGGCTCTGTGCTGTAAGCATCCTTTGGCGCACCAGCTTTATCATGTCTTCCACTTCTTGCTTCTCTTCAGGAGTTAGTCCTTGGTACTGTCTGCTATTGTTCCAACAAAGCGGTGATTGAAATTTTCGTCCGTAGAGAGCCTTGAAAAGGGCCATGCCTATATTGGCTTGGTAGCTATTGTTGTACGAAAACTCCACAAGGGGCATCAATTCCTCCCAATTCCCTGGTGTGTCTAGTGCACACGCCCGTGGCATGTCTTCCAGGATCTAGATGGTTCGTTCTGACTGGCCGTCCGTTTGAGGATGATACACAGAACTCAAATGCAGCTGTGACTCTTGAGCTTTCTGAAAAGCTGTTCAGAACTGAGAAGTGAAACTTGGATCCCTATCCGAGATGATAGAAGAGGGGATTCCGTGCAACCGCACCACCTCCTTAAGGTATAACTGCACTAATTTCTCCATCGGGTAGTTAATCTTGACGGGGATGAAATGAGCCGACTTGGTTAGTCTGTCCACAATCACCCATACTGCATCCATCCCTGTTCGAGTACGTGGCAATCCGGAAACAAAATCCATCGCGATACCGCTCCATTTCTACTCAGGAATCTCCGGAGGATTCAGTAATCCGGGTGGCTTTTGGTGGTAATCTTCACTTTCTGGCAGACCAAGCACTTCTGTACCCAATCCTCGACATCCCCCTTCAGTCCAGGCCATCAAAACATCTTTCGCAAGTCGTGATACATCTTGGTGGTCCCTGGGTGTATCGTGAACTGGCTTTTATGTCCTTCTCGCAGAATGTCCTCTCGCAAACTGCCTTCTCTAGGCACACAGATGCGTTGACTAAACCGTAGTATCCCTTCCGGATCTGTGGTTGCTTCTTTAAAGTTTCCTGCCGCTACGGCCTCGCGAAAATGGTGCCAAGTGTCCTCCTGGCACACTTTCTGAGCCTCCATGATTCTCTGCTTAAAGTCGCTCGTGATTTGTAAGGGACATAGTATCAGATGGTCGCTACAACGGGTGACGGTTTGGTCAAGATCGCGGAACTCCTTGAGTAACTGCATCTCCCGCACCATCAGATGGGCCATATACAATGACTTTCAGCTTAGAGCGTCAGCCACCACGTTTGCCTTTCCCGGATGGTAGTTGAGGCCGAAATTGTAATCCTTTAAGAACTCGGTCCACCTCCTTTGTCTCATATTAAGTTCTTTCTGATCAAAGAGGTACCTCAAACTCTTATGATCGGAAAACACTTCAAACCGAACCCCGTACAAGTAATGCCTCCAAATCTTCAGCGCGAAAACTACTGCAGCCAATTCCAAGTCATGTGTAACACCCTAGGTTAGCAGCTTATGCTTAAGTCATAATCTACGTCCGCTAGGTTGTTATCTGTTATGTGGGAGTACTGATAATCCCTACGTTACTTCGGAAAAATAATTCAGTTAACTGAAAATAGGGACCCATTTTTCTTTTTTTTTTGCTGTTAAAACATAAGCTATGCGTCAATCTAGAGCCATGCGTGTGGACTATTATGAGTCCCGTATAATCGTATCACAGGTAAATGAGTGCGTCGTCTGCCATACAAGTACACACATAAGCAGTAAAGTAAACAGTACCATGTGGGTCAAGCAATTAATTTCATACATATCAACTAGTCATAGACACATATCATAAATACTGTACTAATACATCAAAAAGGGCTGTTCATATCCTAAGCCCGTACTACAAACTAAAATACATCGAAATATACATCAAGCTAGTGCTACTGGAAAAAAGTGTCCTTTGAAGACAAGGTCTGGGGCAGGGCTGGTCAGGTCTCTGGCTCGTCCTCACTGGGGTCCTCCTCCGGATCCTCTGGCTCCGGCTCCGGCTCCTCGGGCTCGTACTCCTCCTCCATTATCTCTATGGAAGGATCCTCCTCAGGTGATGAGGGCACAGGTACCTCTGGCTGTCAGAGCCGAACGGAGACTGGATCGACGACCTCCACGTCCTTCTCATAGGGGGCGGAAGTCTCTGGCGCGGGGGCAACCGGCAGTGCATCATGAAGGGGTGGGTGACAGTTCACCACAAGTACTGTCCATAGCTCTGCCTCCTCCCCTGTCTCTGGATCTACAGTCCTAAATTTGCTACGAAGGATCCACTGCTTCTTCGGCGGGGTCGTCATCTAACTCCCCTGAAGCCATAAGTGAGTGGGGTGAGAACGGTGGTTCTCAGTGGTTAACTATGGCATAGGGGGGATTTGGTTACTCAATTATGCTCCGATCATCTAGGAGGTCTCTAAGTGTTCATGCATCTAGACATTCTACCAGTTATTTCTTGCCTAAATTCCTGGGCGGCTTTATCTAGTTACTAGGTGACAGGGAACTAATCTTTCTTAGTAAGTTCTCGTGCTTTCTATCCTTGACCGTTCTAACACTACTACACATATATGTATGCCCAGTGACCTTGCCCCATGCGTTCCCTTCGAGCATGGTAACATGGTCGAGACATAGCGACGCTTTAACCACATAGCTATGTATGCAAGGTGATTGTGTCCCATGCGTTCCCTTCGAGCCTGGTGACGTGATCGAGCCCCATGCGTTCCCTTCGAGCATGGTGACGTACACAAGGCCTGCATTCCCTTCGAGCCTGCTCTTGTGCACTATGCATGGACTGAACATTTTAGTTAACCGGTATCATATGCTTGCATTGGCCGCCTTCCTTTGGGCTAAGCCATGTAGGCACGAGGGCCTCATTCATTCGTAACTATCATCATTATCATCATATGCACTTTTATCTTTCTGTACTATTTTGGTTCTTACGTTCATTATCATCTTCATTCATTAGCCTCGGTCATAGCATAGCCTCTAGTGATTTATCCTCATGATGCATGCAAGACTCAATACTCATGTTCTTGTTCTTGGCACCCTTAGGTGGCTTATAGTAATACAGATGAACATGTCACATACACTTCTACTGCTAGGTACTCGTTGGAATATATGTGGACCTCGGAACCCCTTTTCGGAAACCACCATCAACGTCTGGGGACCTCCGCGGAACCCACTAAGCAACTCTCCATGGGATCACTCAACCATGATAAGTGCCCAAAATACACAATTTTCATCATTCAAAATGGCACTTATTCTCACATATTTTAAAGAATTATGTAATTAAATCTCTATATTTTGTAGGTTTTAAATATGTTTTGATAAAAGGATGCAAGCATAATTAATTGAAGAATAACCCCATGAAGAAGGGAAGAAAAGGGCAGAATTGGAAAAAAGCTTAAAAAGAAGATTCTGGACGAAGGCGTCGCTCAGCGAAGTACACAACGCCTAGAAAAGAATCGCTCAGCGAGGTTACTTGTATCGCTCAGCGAACGTAGGTCGGCAAGCCACTTGCGCCGGCGCAATAAATGCGCCAGCTGGAGCCAGCCTGGTGATGAAAGCCTTTTTAACCACTTTCTAGGATCTTGACATAGCTCTAGATCTTGTCACAACCATGCCAATCTCTTAGAAAGTTTGTCTGCACTTTTGTTGTTCAAATTAAATTTATATTCATACCTACTTTACGGCTTTCAGATTCCATAA
>QANU01100174.1:0-11855 GCA_003254905.1 Nissolia schottii | reverse complement strand
CTTTTCTGGGTTTCTGAAGTAGTCAAGTTATAATACAATATATATGTTATCATCACTTAAATATATCACAACCAAACAAAGCAGAACATTTAACTAGCTTTCCGACATTAAAATCATTTTAATATCAGTCCCAATTAAAGGTAAACCAGCATCCCAACGTGAATAAATACAAGAAATCAGATATAAAGGCACTCGGCTCAAATTTATTTTCAAATTTCAGAACAGAGAAAAAGCAAGTTGAAGGATTCACACAAATAGTCAATTATTACTAAAATTTGAAAACAAACCGAGAAAGAAACACATGTACACAAGTATAACAAAAGAAAAAGAGCAGGAATTTGATGCATTTGATGAGGGAATGAAGAAATGCAACAACAGACAAAGTGAACGGAAGTCATTATTTTTTTGCAGCAATTAGCCTCTATTCTCAATTGCTTAAAACTCAATTTCCCATTGATCTAAAAAAAAAAAAGAGAAGATAAACCTAATTAACTTTGAAGCGAAAGAAACCCTAATCTTATCAGAAGGAGAACGAACCGCCCCCCGCAAGTGGCAGCGCCGGTGAGGGGAGCAATGTGGGGGGAGCGGAAGAAAAAGAGAGGGCAGAGTGTCAGGGCAGAAGAAAGTGGGATGATAAAAACGTAATTTCGTTATCCTTTTTACTTTACTACTACTACAAAGTTCTTGGGTTGGTTGGTTCCCATTTTTAAAAAAAAAAAAATTGAATCTCATGCCTTGGTTAATTATTAATAGTGTTACGCGCTAAAAGTCGGGTCCGACAGCTTTAACTCTCTAAGAGGGAGAGGAGCTCACATTCTCTAAAGATCCGAAGGGCCAAATCCACTAAGGAGCAAAAGAGGCTCTCCACTCAGTCGGATCGGCCCAAAGAGAAAAGCCCCATGGCGCTTAGAGGAGGAGAAGGTCGTAAGCCCAAAGACTCCGAACTCGGTCTGACCCAACAAGGCCAAGAGAAGGTAGCGGCAACCTCTCCTCCTCAATCCGCAACCAACTCCTGGATAAGCGGGAAAAGATAAACCGGGGAGCGGATAAGCAAACCCCCTCACTTTATCTGTATCTTACCTCTATCTTTGCACTCTAAGCTCTCCTATAAAAACACACGACCCCTCGGGTCACCAGGTACCTCTCATTCTCCTCTTAGAGAATTCTCCTAATTCTTGTGCTTTCTTGAGCGTCGGAATGCCTTTGCAGGTACACCTCGTCGCCGCACTCTCTCCAAAAGGAACCCGCTTGAAGCTTCCGTCCGAGCCTCCGAACCCGCTCGGAGCCTTCGTCCTCAGACTTAGAGCTTCCGTCAAGGCGCCTCCCTTATCGTTCAGGTAACCTCGTATCCCATACGAATTACTTGCGACCATTGGCACCGTCTGTGGGAACCTTGATACTGTTTCATAAGTGTCAGCTTACCCCTCTCTACTAGTGCCCTGATGGAAGCAAACAACATCGCTGCGAACCCCCCTCCCCCCCAGGCCGACAAGGGATCCTTCAAGGGGAAGTCGGGAACTCTCAGCACCAGGAACTTGACCCTCGGGATGGACTACCTGCGTCCATAACAGGGGAAAACGATGTAGATCGTCGAGAACCCAATGGACGACATATCTCATCCCAGGTAGTTGTTCCAAAATCTCAGAACACGGATCCCTACGAGGTTATCCTCGGGCTCCGAGACCTCATCAAACAGCAAGAACGACGTCTCAAAGCTTTGGAGCAGAGAGACAAACCCAGGAAAAAGGAGCGACGGGATCGAGACCAAAGGGGGGACAATAGGGGACCTACCTTTTCGCAGCATGAGGACCACCCTAGGCCCCAAACTCATCACGTAATGCGTTTGAAATTAATGGCCATAAATGACTGTGTAAATGATTATAATCCAAATATTGATTATACTAAGGAATTATACCACAATAACCTAGTATGACATACCCTAAACCCTAAACTCCTTTTATATTGATATAATTTATTTTAAAATATGTATTATAAAATATCTCTTAAATTTAGTTTCTTACATCTAAAATTGTATAATTTTTTTATGTATAATGTTCAAATCTTATTATGTTATTCAAATATGGGGTAGATCGATTTTGGGCTCAAAAAAATAACCCGATAATAAAATCGAACCGTGAACAACCTTCGTTCAACCCGGCTACGTATACTCCTAACTACTACATCGATTCTCTTTTGATTACTATTACCTCCATGCATATATTTTATTATTCTTTTCTTATTTTTACTATCATCTTTTAAATTGCAAAAGAGAAGTACATTATTCTCTATAATCACAATGTTTTGATTTTGTAAATGATTTAACACTATCATCGTGCTTCCTTTTATAAAATTATTACTTCTATTTTGTTTTTATGAAAATTACATGTTTCCTTTACAATTCAATTTAGGCTTAAATAAGTTTTCGGTTTAAGCTTAATTAATATGTTGTGTGTCCCAACAAATGTATGAGATTTGGTTTAGGTCCCCAAATTTTTTTTTATTGGTTTAGGTATAAACATACATAAATTACCTGATTTTACGCCATTTAGTTACTGGGTCTATGTGGTTTTAGTCTTTGCCGTTAGTGAAACTTTGTTAATTACCAAATTAACTTTGTCATGTGAGCAAAATAAACTAACTCGACTCATAGCTCAACTCGAACCCAACTTATTACTCCCTATTTGACCCAATTTTCAGTGATGGGTGAGTCATAATTTGAAAGCATATTCAAGTTAAGTAGTAAGTTATGGATCCGGTAAATTTATGATATAGTTACAGTTCACTACAAATAATATCTTCTTATTTTTTTTATATTAATTAAACTATCAAACACGTAATTTGTTAATCAAAATACAAGTAAAAGTGGAAAATTATGGTGGCATGATTTTCATGTATTATTAAACCAAATTATACTGCACACCAAAAGGATCATTTCTTTGCATCACAAATCACTGCATAGGTGAGGCAATTGAAGAACAAGCTTGGAAACACAAGAAAAACAAGATTAGTGAATGATTAATTGCTTGAGGTAAAGAAAATTGTTGATGCCCTTATCTCAGTTGGTTCTCTAATATTAGAATCCGATCAGGTTATTGCGATCTTGGATGGATTAACTGAAGAATATGCTTTGTTCATCACTTCTATTGTCATAAGAGCAGAATCTATTTCTGTAGGAGAGCTTGAAGCTCTGCTGCTAGCACAAGAAGAGATGATTGATAAGTTTCAGAATCAAGAAAGTAAGTTTCAAGAGAATTTTGCTCAGAGAAGCTATGGAAAGGGAAATCATTCCTTTAGAAGAGAACAAGGCCGAGGGAAAAACTCCTATGGAAGAAGCCAAGACAGAAGTAATGGCAGAGCTAGCCCTGGAAGAGGTGGATGAAGGTCTTCATCCTTGAGCGCTTTTGTTCCAACTTGCCAAGTATGTGGCAAAAGAGGACACATTGTGATTGAATGTTGGCATAGATTTGATGAGCAACTTTATCCTTCAATTGATAGTAGTTTAGGTAATTCATGGCATAATCAGAATCATAATCAACATTCAGGACCAAGAACACATCTTAACAATCGTAAAAAGGGCATTAGGTGCTTGCATCAACCAGGTTTTGGACTTGAATGTTGTGAGGTGCTCCTGTGGGTCTGAGGTTCCATCATAGGCTTTCGCAGTCTGAGGGAACGTGAAGTTCTTTGCGGGTTAACGCGAAAAATTTCATCGGAGAACGGGTTGTCGTTCACGACGGATCGTTCATTCCTTCGTTGCTCCTCGGAGCCTCAGGTTGGGTCCGAGTGGACGGAACCTTCAGAGTCTGAATCTACAGTTCGTCTCAGAGAGTTTTTGTGTCGGTTGTGCCGCTCACGGTGGCTCGTGTGTTGGGAATGCCGAGATGGGACTGGGGTGTGTTGTCGAGGAAGACTTCTGCGTCGTTGCTTTGGGGAAGGAGTCCTGTTAGACTTCCTCTGCTTCGGGGCTGGGGATGGGGTCCTTTTTCTGTTCTTGACGTGCTGGGGGGTAGGGGACCTTTCCCGAGTTTAGGGCCTAGGGTGGTCCTCACGCTGCGAAAAGGTAGGTCCCCTATTGTCCCCCCTTGGTCTCGATCCCGTCGCTCCTTTTTCCTGGGTTTGTCTCTCCGCTCCAAAGCTTTGAGACGTCGTTCTTGCTGTTTGATGAGGTCTTGGAGCCCGAGGATAACCTCGTAGGGATCCGTGTTGTTCTGAGAATTTGGAACAACTACCTAGGATGGGATCTGTCGTCCATTGGGTTCTCGACGATCTACATCGTTTTCCCATGTTATGGACGCAGATAGTCCATCCCGAGGGTCAAGTTCCTGGTGCTGTGAGTTCCCGACTTACCCTTGAAGGATCCCCAGTCGAGCTTGGGGGGAAGGGGTTCACAGCGACGTTGTTGGCTTCCATCAGGGCACCAGTAGGGGGGGTAAGCTGACACTTATGAAAAAGTATCAAGGTTCCCACAGACGACGCCAATGTTCGCAAGTAATTCGTATGGGATATGAGAGAAATAAACGAAGGTAAACTCTGACAGATGAATATAAAAGGACAATCCTCAGTTGCTCCCCTAGCCTCATTAAGATTTAGAGTAATGAAGAAAAGAAAAATAACAAAGTGGCTTAGCTGCCATTGTTTTTAATTGGACACTAAAATACCAAAGCCCAATCCCCCTTCTCTTGCTGGTTAACAACAAACCTCCCAACTAACAAGATGATTTCTTCTAGAATCCCCTACGCCCAAATGCTTGGTTGTAGACATACAGTCTTAACCAGCTGAATCCAACCACTAAAGCAGGACCATTCACAAGTAAAGACTTAATCCAATGGCTACCAGGGTTGGCTCAGCTAGTCGAGCTTCCATTCTCATCATACATCGCCACAGCCTGATTTCGATTTCTGGGTTCCTCATTGATGGGTCATATGTAAGTGCATGTAAGTATTTATCTGTAAGTGCTCGATACTTAAGGATGAGCCTTCCCCACAACCTAACTTTCTCGTAACGATAAATTCTCAAAAGCAACACAAGCCTGATGAGATTAATGTGCACTAATACTGCCCACAAACGGAACATCAACACAGAATCAGCACACAAAAATAATGCGATAATTTCAAACAGAAGCCAAGTAACCACAACTAGAACCTTTTTTTTATAATATAAAAGAAATTTTAAAAGAAAAAGATGAAATTATAGAGAGGGAAAAAAAAACCTCTTGCCAGTGATTTGGCGTTGCGACCGAGTAGAATCGCTGGTGGTGTTTCCGGTAAGGCGTTCCTTCACGGACCTCCTGCCTCCACTCTACACCCGATTAGCATACATCTTCCACGATTTACTGAGCTCGAAATCGAGAGAACAATTAGCCCTAGATCTTGGAACCCTAATTTCGCAGACGAGGAGAGAGCGGATTCAAGCGAAGGGCAGGGTATACCCACCGAATGCTGAAAGGGTTCGTAGCCGCAGAGAATCAAAACCCTAAACCCCCTTCTCCTTCTTCTTTTTCTTTTCCTTTCTTGTTCGTTGGTTAAGGGATTTGATTTGAGTATTGAAGGGAAATAATGTGCGGGACGAATAGGGATTCCGGGCAAAAAGGGAAAGGTGAGGAATCGAAAGGTTGAGAGAAGTTAAGTCTTTGGCGTACGAAAGATTTTGTTTGTGCCTTTGTGTTGTACAGAGTAGTAAGAATAGGAGAGGGAGAGAGAGAGAGTGTGTGTGGTGAAAGAGGCGAAAAGGAAAGGGAAAACCGAAGGGGGCGAAGGGGGCCTCTTCGATTTTGGTATTTGGTTTTGGCGCCCCACGTGAGTTGGATGTTTTTTATTTATTTATTTTATTTTTTAAGGTGAAAGATCAGAAAATCAAAACTACACGGGCTAATAGAGGTGAACATGTGTTGGATCCGACCTGTCGACCCATTGATTCGACACAATTCAACTGGTTTGGATCGGGTTGAGCCGGGTCGACGGATCCAATGGATTCGTCATATTATATAGGTCGAGTCTCGGGTCCCTACTTTTCAACTCGATCCGCTGATCCGTCGATCTGCCTATATATATTACTTTTAATTTTTAATTGTTAAAATATGATTATTTTAAATTAAAAAAATAGATTTTTTAATTTAAAAAATAGATTTTTATAATTTAAAAAATAGGTGTCTATTTTTTTAAAAAAATAATAGCTTTCTTCTATTAAAAAATTGATCTTTTTAAAAAGAAATTGAATTTTTTTAAAAAATAGTTTTTTTTTANAACCTCGGATAATGGTGGCTCACCACAATCCCACCGCGTCAAGGTAGCTGGACTCCACAACAACCTCCCAAAAACCCTTTGTCCCAAGCAAATTCCAAGTCCATGGATAACGCTAGTAACTCAACAGAAATAGGAACTTGCTCCATAAACCTACCCACCCAGCATCCCAAGGAGTTACAGACAATGGCATCACATCTTGCCTGAGCTAAGTTCCAAGAAACATTTGCATCAACATTCACCTTAACAAATCGTAGGTTAGGAGGGGTCCGTGAGTGAAGAGATTGGACACCAAATTGAGCATCAGGCTTGACAGACTTATAGAGCTGCATGAACTCAAAATAGGACTACCGTATGTCTAGGCTAGTAAAATGAACCCAATACATGGTAATCCCAAATGATTTCTCCTTAGGCCGAAAAGAGTGAGGTCATTCCTTGGCAGCTAGGTAGTTCCCATCAATCATCCATGGCCCTCCTCCAATCACCTTATCATGATCCCGAGCCATATCAAATTTCAAAAGGAAGTAACCAAAGCCTATATCCATTAAATCATATCCTCCCTTCAATATCCATACACCCTTTATCTTATGCGACATGACATTGAAACCAATTGGTTTCCAAAGAATCTTAATCATCAAAGCTTCATGATAAGGAGCTAAGGGTCTGGTTCTTCCCTCCATAGTGAAACTCACTCGATGAGGTGCAATATCACCTTGTTTCCTTTCAATAATGGCCAAGTGATCACCATCCAACTCCTCCTCCACCATGAATGGTTTTGGAGCAATGACATCCAAAACCTTGCCCAGGGAAAACACTTATAGAGGAGCTCGCGGAGTCGCCATCTTAGTAGCCTTCACATGCTTCTCAGCTTCCCGCATCACCCAATCCCCTTATAATGACCCATCATCAGAGGACTGCTACGATGGTAAATGACCATTGTAGCGGTACAAGATTTGGTGTGTGGCTGAGGAGATGGAGAGCAAATTGCTATAGTAGTCATAACTATTGTAGTGATACGGGGCTTTTAGAATCAAGTCCAACATCGTTTGTGGTGACTTGAGGAAGAGGCTTTTCTCTCCTATAAATAGTGACCCCCTAGTAGAGCTTTAGCTGCTAATTTCCTTTATAGCTTATAAGGTTCCACTCATTGTTGGGACTTTTTCTCAGGTACTAAGTGTTCAATTGTGGGGAAGCAGAGCCTCCGCATAGAGTAGGTTTTCTAGTCTCTTAGGGTATCTTAGGATAGAAGGCCTAGGGTCACTATCATTATAGTGGTAACGTTGTGGTGATCCACAACCGCTATGACAATGTTGGTTCGTCATAGCCATGTTTGTTCACTACATTGACACCCTATATTGGTAGTTTTTCTTTACTTTATGAGTTTCTCGTGGTATGGTGTTGTTGGTCGATCCAGGTGCTAACGACATACCCCTCAAAGCTGCTAGTACCAATGCTCCTTAGTCTTTGGCCATTCTAGGTGAGTGTCCTAGTGCATCAACGATGGTGTTGTTTCGGTATCGTCAATAGAGTCAGGTATGCTTTGATATCATGTTATGTTATTTATAAGTATGCATGTGCTTAGGAAGAGACTTATGTGCTTAAAGATAACATGTTAGGGATATGTGCTTATCTACTTAGTTATTGGTTATTCATAATTGGTAGTAACATATGTTATAAATATATCACGATTAGTTAAGTATATTGATGTCATAGTTAGATCATTGACCTAATTAACATCATAATCAGTATCTCATGTGAACCTTAGGGTAGCTGACTTATGATTTATAATTGATTTCTTTGTTATGATTGTGATTATATGTGTTGGCACAAGTTTAGCGTACTTAGTAAATCCTATACATGGGTACAGCGTGCCCACAAATTCTCAACATACCACACGGGTTCAGTGTACCCTTAACTTGTATCGCAAGGAACCTGTGCAACGCCCTAGCTAGTTGGCCTATGCTTAAGTCATAGGTTTCCCTGGCTAGGTAGTTGAATGCTGGGCTGTGAACTACTACTGTTCTAGGTTATTGACTGAAATTAGGGTTACTAAAAATACGTGCCAATTTGAAATTTCTTTGCAAATACGCGTGTGTAGAAAGGAATGAGCCATGCGAATATCATAATGGATAGCGGCGTAACTAAAAGATAAGAGAATGCGAGTACATACCTGTAGCGTGGAGCTTTATCGGTAGGAAGTACACATAGGGGCCCGAATGTACATAACACGCCATGATATTATAATACATAAGTTTATACATACATCCATACAGTCTGATGGGAATATATATATATATATATATATATATATATCAGTTCAAATAATATACAAACATACTAGCTAAAAGAAAGCTACGTACACGAGCGGTACCACTCGCTTCGTGTATGATACAAACCCTATCCCTGCACTTGGGTCCGGCTGTCTGCCACCTACTCGGAGTCTCCTAGGCGCTCCAGGGGCTCTTCCTCCTCCTCACTGCTCAGGTCCGTCACTGCAGAGAAATCGCGTGGGACGAAGCGGCGTGGCCGGGCTGAGAGTATCCTCTTCCTAGCTGTGGTCCTGCGGCTTCGCGCTCGACCCGTCGGAGTGTACGCACCTGGGTCTATGACTGGCGTTGGTGCCGGTGTAGGAGTCGGCTCTGGCTCTGAGGAAGGCATCTCGTCATCACCGTTAAGGCGAATCGGATCCCTACTGCTGCTGCCTAGACGCTCATCCACCCAGATCGGGTTCATCGGTGATGTCCCTGGGGCTCCGAGCCTCTGCCTAGGAGAACGGTCAGGCTCATCGGGTAGGCGTGCAGGTGCGAAAGTGCTCGTCTCCAGGAGAGTATCCGTGCGGTAATTGCGCATACGGGTGCGCGTAAATAGCCATGCGTCCTAGGCTGGCGGGGATGCCATGGCTGCAAGCTGGATCCATAGTCGAGTGGGGGTGAGAACTCTAGGTCCTCAGTGGGTCTCCGTGGCTAACAGTGATTCATTTACTTGAATATCCTCCAGGCCATTCAGGGGATCTCTAGGTGATCATGCATACTACAAACCTTACTGATTATTATCTTTTGCTAAAACCCTGAACAACTTTATCTAAGTTAGCTAGGTGAATAGGGGACTAGTCTTTCTTACTAAGGCTGCGTGCTTATGAATCCTGCATTTCAATTATAATTAGGCTAATCGTCTCGGGTCGTTCCCTTGACGTTACATATTACATAAACAATTAACAAGATGTAGTAGCTCATATACAAACATTCATTCCATCACATAATATATATAGTCATATAGTGCACGGGGGCGTTGGGATCTCTTACGCGTACCGGCTGGCTGGGTTAGCGTCCTACTTCGTTTGGCACATACTGGCTTGCCGGGTTAGTGCATATTTTCATAGGCGTTCCGGCTTGCCAGGTTAGCACTTTATCTCCTTATGCATACCGGCTGGCCGGGTTAGCGCTCTTTCCTCTACTTCCTCCTTTTTCTGTCCATCCTCTACCTTCCTGTGTCATTAACCTCTTCGAACCAATTCACCCTTGGGCGACTGACTCGTTAACCAATCCAAACTTGTAAGGAGGGGCAAGGTAACACATCAACCAATCCACTTGTGAACTGGTGAGGGGCTTGTCTGTAAGACTTTGCCAAGAGAGGGCTTCCTAATATATAACTAGATAAGTGTTCCCTAAGTTCCATTATTATCTTTATACATTAGATGATTGACCTTTAATTCTCTAGGGTTGCCCTAACGCCTATGCACAACCCATTCCTCATGATGCATGGTTTACTACACGAGAATGGACTCTTATGTGCCCATTGGAGCCCTTGGAACCACTAAAGTCTCAAGTCTGCCAGGTTTCATTCGAATACTTGGAAGGGCATTCGAATGAAATCCCTCAAAGTTCTTTCATTCGATTGGAATAGGTTTTCATTCGACTGAATTCCCTCGGCATTCTTTCATTCGAATACTAGGAGAGTCATTCGATTGAAATCCTAAAAATTCGCCTTCATTCGATTGCAGAGGAATTCATTCGAAGGAAAGCTCATTTTGGCTTTCATTCGACTGAAATCCTTGGGTATTCGAATGAATGCTGAAAAAATCGCCTTCCCGAGACTCCAGTTCCCAATTTCCACTGTTCCTAGGGTTCCAATCGGTACAGTTATGAGTTTCATTTCTCAATGTTTCACAAAACCCTTTTTACCCAGTATCCCCCAAAAATACTATTTAACAGTTCTATAGTCAGATACACAAATATGCACATATACAGTTAAAAATTAAACCACATAGACAGTGGGCTTAGGATTACCCACCTCCGATCGAGATTCCGAATCGGTGGTCTTGAAGGGGAGATTTTCCTCTTCGCGATGGCGTGCTCTAGTGATTTTTCTGAGATTCTGGCACGAAGCCTGAATGTTTCGGAACAGAGCGGGTGTTTGTGAAAACGTCGGAAAGTAAAATGTAAATTTACGAAAGTTACGTGGTTATTTATAACTACGCACAGTGAAACCATTTTATTTCTTTTTCCTTTTCTTTCTTTCCTTTTTCTTTTCTTTCTCTCTTCAGAGGCGTTGCCTCTGTTATTATTATTATTATTTTATTATTATTTATTTACTTAACTTCCTTCAGAAGCTTGGAGCTCACCTTGTTTGGCCCCATTTTCGCTCGATCGTGATTTGTTCGAAAAGTCTCGCCTCCGGTTGCCCTAAAAATATTCCGGACATACCGTTGTGACCCATTTATTTTTCCCTTCCGTTCGGGACAATCTTCTCAAGGATCAGGGACCTCCTTGCCGAACCAAGAAATCCCACGGGCCTTTTTCTGTATCCAAGAAATTTTCGGTTGAGTCGAAACTCGTCCAACAACTCCCAAAAATTATACCACAGTCAAACCTAATCCGGTTCCTTAAATTTTTCAGGGTTTCAGAGGTCTAACCCTTCTCCCTTTGATTCCTCGGTGCTTCCCGGCCGCTCTTGGCAGCGAAACGGAAAGGTTCTCGGTGCATGGAAGCACGGGATGTTACAACCTGTCCTGGCAAAGCAAGGTGGAACTCATTCCCCCTTGACCAAGGTTGAGACTAATTTCCCCTCGACCACTCAATTGGAGGTGGACAAATTCAGACATCAATATTACTCAGGATAACTCAGAGATGAATATTATTTAATATAGTCATATATTAGTATTTCTTAGTACAATCGATGAATAGTTCTTTGTTGTTGTTTAGTTAATTGTTTCCAATTTTATATATATAGACACATACACCTTACACGTTTCATATATGTTATGTAAGTGGTATTGTGATACTCATTTAGTGAGTTAACAACTCACCCCTCTATCTATTGATTTCAGGAACTGTTGAGGATCTAGATAACGAGCCCCTCCTTCAGTAGCAGTTGAATTCCATGACAGTTGGTGGGCTTCGCTTTGCAATCGGATCTACCTAGTCTTTTCCAGTATTAGTAGTTATTATCCGTTACGCTTCAGATAGCTTAGGTAGGATTCCGAATCACGTTTAATTTATCATTTATTATTGTTTCCGTTACTCTATGAACTCAGTTGTAACCCGTTAGAGGGCATTTATGATTATTCAGACTTAATATAACTTATTCTTTCAATAATTATTTAATTAATTGCATAAT
>QANU01100135.1:37116-76340 GCA_003254905.1 Nissolia schottii | reverse complement strand
TTTTTAATATACAATGTTCAATTATAGAATAATAAAATAGGGTACAAAGTACACCTATCAAAAACCTTGAGCCATTGATCTTTAATATCTTAACATGTGCTAACTATTGTCTCTAGGGTTAAAATCTTGAACCTTTAAAGATGCGCAGCTTGAGCCTTGAGGTTCTTCAATCTTGATTGAGTCTTCCCTTTTTCTGCTTTTTGTTGGTGTTGTTGTCTTCATCAAAACCACGCCATCAATGGTCATAGGAAGAGTCTTCTTCACAAGTAGGCCTATGCTTAAGTCATAGACTTTCCAGCTAGGTGGTTCTCCTCTGGTGCTGCGAACCTTTATGATTCTATATCCTAGTATAAAATTAGGGTTTACAAAATAGCGGCCCAATTTAAAACTTCTCTGAATCATACTATGAAAATACCGAGCCATACGCATCATACATCGTATAAGTGTATCGAAAAAGAAAGTAGGGAAGCACGAGTACATACCTGGCGTACGGCGAGTACCCGAAGAAAATACACATACAGCCCACAGGTAGCACACACATAATTATATATTTTTATAACAACCAACATCCTTGTCCTACTGCGGACATACATGTTCTGCATCAGTTCATATATATATATACAATACTACCTATATATACACCCTAGGGTAAGCAAACTAACCCTACGTACACAGATGAGTACTACTCATTTCGTGTACTACATACTCTCACGGCTGCATCTCTGGCGGCATCCTGATACCCTACTCATCGGAATCCTCCTCCAGCTCCGCGGGATCCACCTCGTCCTCGCTCGAGATACCTGTCACGGCTGTGAACTCGCGGGGCACGAACCTGCGTGGTCGAACTGGAAGGACGATCTTGCGGGCGGTGGTGCGCTTGCCTCGTCCTCGAACCGGAGGTGTAACTGGCTCTGGCTTCGTCTCGGGCTCGGGCCTCAGCAGCGGCTCTGGTCTCGGCGATAGAGGGACATCCTCTCCGTCAACATGGATCGAATCACGCGGGCTGCTACCTGGACACTCGTCTATCCAGATGGGACGCATAGGCGATGACCCTGGCCCGCGAAGTCTGCGGCATGCCTGCTCTGAGCTCTCTCATGGGAAGTTCGCGGGGGCGAATGTGGTGGTCTCCAATAAGGTATAGGTTCGATAGTTGCGCTGTCGAGAGCGCGTAAAAAGCCAGACATCTTTGGGCGAGGGTGAAGACATGCTGGTCAGCTGGAGCCATACACGAGTGGGGATAAGAACGACTGCGTTCTTAGTGGAAACTCTACATGGCTACTATAGTTCAATTACTCGGGCATTCTCCAGCCACTCAGGGAAACCTCTACGTTCCATGCAATACTAAATCCTACCAGTTATTATCTTGTACCTACAACCTGAGCAGCTTTATCTATTTTACTAGGTGACTGGATTTTTAATCTTGTCATTAACTGGGCTTCGTGCTTGTTTACTGTACGTTGTTACTTAGAGACATACTATTCGTCTTGGGACGTTCCCTTGACGATACGTAGTGCATGAACAATTATACATAATGCTTAAGCAATTATACATACATATTTATCATCATATCATCATTCGTCATTGCATACATTTAATTACATAGTGCATGAGGGAACTGGGAATCTCTTACGCGCTTTGTGGCTGCGTCCTACTTAGTCCTTACACCCTTGTAGCCGTGGCCTCGGCCTACAACCTCTTTTTGCCACTATTGCATCGACCCGGCGGCGCTCTTTACCGGTATGGTAGCTAACCATGCAAGGCTCATAGGAGGTAAACATCGAATGCAATTAGTGCAACCATCCCCTCTTTCTGGAATGACGAGGGATCAGACCTATGAATGATCAGGCGTGGACACGCTTTGACCGGCCCTATGGCTCGATCCGTTTCTCTTTTTCTCTTTTAGTCGGGCCCCTTAATCCTCATTTCCTTTATACAGACCTATGCCTGCTTTGCATCTTTGGGCCTATGCCCGTCTTACGTATCGTGGTCAGGTCTCTTTACCTGCGTTGCTCATAACCAATTTGTCTTGCCAAATTGGCGAGGGGCGTGTCTGTAAGACCTTGCCAAGAGAATAGGGATTCCTAATCATATAACTAGACTCCTCAACTATGGTCTACCGTACCAACTGGGGTCGGGACCTTCCTAACCTTCTTTATTTCCTAGGGTTCAATTATGATCTTCATTAACTTTTAGCGTAACTTCTAATTATCTAAGGTCGTCCTAACTCTTACGACGGCCTTTCCTCATGATGCATGCTCCAATTACACAAAGTCATACATAACCATGCAGGCTGGACTCCATAGAACCTTTAAAATCATAAGTTTCCAGTAGGCATTCGAATGCTTAAAAGCTGTGCATTCGATTGCTTCTTTCAATCGAATCCCTTAGGGATTCAATCGGCTGAAATCCTTCTCGGGGTTTCATTCGATTGAAATCCTCAAGTATTCGATTGAAATCCGTCGCGGTCTTGCATTCGAGTGAAATCCTCAAGTATTCGATTGAAATCCAAAATCTTCTTTCATTCGAATTCTTGGGAATTCAATCGAATGCTACAGTAAAAAAATCGCCCCAGAGAGCAAATTCTCCAGGGTTTGCTCCGCGTAACATTTTTCGCTTCTACAGTAATCCAATCCATGTAGCTATGATTTCCAAACTTCAAAATCACCCAAATCTAGCTTCCCTAACTCATTTCCCATAGTTTTTATAAAACAGTTTTTCATTCACATACACAGAAATGCATTTAAACAATCATTAAGCAAACCACATAGACTCCGATGGAGATTCCGGTCCGGTGGAGTTGGAGTAGAGAATTTTCCCTTCACAGTGGTGCGTTCCCACAAATTTTTCCGGAGTCCGAAATCGCTTCCGCGATGTGCCTGAGCGGGACCTATGTTTTGTGAAAATGAAATGAAAGTGACTTCTGATTGTGGCTATTTATAGCCTTTGTCTTTTTTCCTTTTTCCCCTTTTCTTTTTCTCTTTTTCCTTTTCTTTATCTTTTCTTTATTTGTTGCTTTATTATTATTATTATTTGTTTATTTATTTATTTATATTAAAAGAGTTAATTACCTCCTGAGGGAGCTAAATTCCTTCCAGGGTCAATTTGGTCTGGTTCGATCGCGTTTAAATCAATTTCTCACGCCTCGGTTGCCCTAAAAATATTCCGGGCATACCGCCGTGACCCATTGATTTTTCCCTTCGACCCGGGAGCTACCACTCAGGAACTTTTGACCGTTTTATCGTATGCAAAAATCCCACGAGCGTTTCCCGGTATCCGAAACAAATTCTGTTTGAGTCGAAACTCTCCCTGATGCGCTGGAAAATTTCCCGGACAACACAACCTAACTCCGGCCACTGATTCAAAGATTTTACCAGTTAAATCCCCCCTTCGGGATCCAAATCCCCCCTTCGGGGTCCTCGAAATACTTTTCGATTCTCCATGACGGCTAACCCGCGGGCTTTCCGTACATGAAAGAATCGGGTTGTTACAATAGCTCTTGTATTTTGATGTTAGATTATGTATTCTGGATCATGTATTTGATGTTTTGGCTATGTACATGTGATGTATATCTTATCTATTGTATATACAACTATGTGACTGCTATGATGGACCAATGTATGTATTGGATGCCTTATTATTATACTATGATACGCTTTGTTATATCTGTTTCTTTCCAACGCATGGCTCTATTTTAGTAATTATTCAATGCAAATGAAAAGTTTAAAACGGGTCCATATTTTCTTAAGCAACTATTTTCAAAAGATAACAATGGAGTAAGGTATTCCGACCAGGTAGAAAACAACCTAGTGAGCATTGTTTACTGCGTACGGGTAAACAGTTAGCTAGGGTGTTTCATTTGGTATTAGAGTAGTTTGGTCGAAAAGAGCCTGAGGACTGAGCTGCACTATGCTTTCGAGCATGATTACGGTGTATGTTCCAGCTAAGTGGTATGTGCTAAGTTCCTGTGTACTTGCCTCTCTTGAGACTGATCACCTCGAAACTGTGCAGGTACGACATATTAGACATGCCGCCCCGCAGGGATAGTACACAACGCACCCCGGAGTCTGCAGAGCTTGCAGATGTTCTTAGGGAGAACTTTGATTGTATTGTATGATTCTGGAGCGTCACACTCCTTTATCTCTTACGATAGTGTAGAGCAGTTATAGTTATCCCCTACGATACTACCGTATACGCTTGCTGTATCTACACCTACGGCACCGCCGGTTAAGACTTGTCAAGTATGTCTTCGATGTCCTTTTCAGCTGCAGGAAAGAGAGTTCATAGCTGACTTAATCTGTCTTCCCCTAGTAGGACTGGATGTGATACTAGAGATGGATTGGCTGAATGCTAACCAGGTTGTTCTTGATTACGCCAGGAAGTTGGTTACTTTTCCCTCTACAGTTACCAACCCAGTAGCCTTAGAGGAGGAGTTGCCAATTCTTTATTGCTGTCAGTTAAGAGATCAGGGATATGTTTTCTTTGCATCGTCGGAAGTAGTGGATGCAAAGCAGGAAGTCAAGGATATTCCTGTGGTTCGGGACTATCCAAATGTTTTTCCTGATGATATTCCGGCGTTTCCACCGAAGCGGGAGGTAGAGTTTTCTATTGATCTGGTGCCTGGTGTAACATCCCAGATTTCCCCCTGCAAAGATTTCGCGGAATTAACAAATTCGCGTAATTAAAAATGGTTGCAAGACGGTTATTTAGACTGGAAATTCATTATTAATGAGTTTAATCCAGACTACCAGTCCAAATACAGGTCTTGTAAGCTCACAGAGGTGGTGCGAGTATTGGGTTAAATTTTGCCCAACACCGGAAGTCCCGTCAGGACCCAAAGGTAGCTGTGAAACATACTCTCACAGAGAAAAGTTCACAAATACCTTAACCTGACATACCAGTATGATCGGGAGAACTAGTAAATCGTGGCGGTATGTCTAGTGTATTTTTGGACAACTGGGTATGAGAGGCTTCGGATAAAACGTGATCAAATGGGAGTAGAACTGACCCAGAAACCCTAGGAAACCTTAATCTAAGATGTTTACTAAATATAATATTATAATAATAATAATAATATAATAATAATATTATTATTATTAAGAATAGAAAACAGAGAAAAGAAAAAATAGAAAAGGAAAAAGAAAATAGAAAATAGCATGGCTATAAATAGCCATTCCTTCAGAAGGAAAATATTACGTTTCTCTTTCAGCTTCTACAAATTTCAGTCACGTTCGTACACATCGTGGAAGCGCTACCAGACTTCAGAAAAATTCGTGGAGCATGCCATGGTGAAGAGAAAAATCGACACAACAAAGCTACCGAAGCAGAATCGTCGTTTCGAGGTGGGTAACTCTAAGCCCACTGTCTATGTGGTTTCTTCTATGATTATTTAAATGTATTTCTGTGTATGTGAGTGAAAGACTATTTTGTACAAATGATAGGAAATGAGTTAGGGAGGTTAGATTTTGATGATGTTGATGTTTGGAAACGATAACTGTACTGATTGGATCACTGTGGAGATGAAAATGTTACACGGAGCAAACCCCTGGAGAATTTTCTCTCTGGGGCGATTTTTACTGTGGGATTCGAATGCATTCCCCAGTGATTCGAATGAATTCCCAGGGATTTCAGTCAAATGCATGAGCTTTCAATCGAATGAAAGCCTGAGCAGGATTTCAATCGAATGAATCCTCATGGGATTCGAATGCAAGAATCAATCGAATGTGAAAACCTTATGCATTTGAATGCCTACTGAAAACTTGTATTCTTTTAAAGGTTCTATGGGTCCAACGTGCATAGTTATGTGTACTTTTATGTAACAAAGGCATGCATCATGAGGAAAGGCCGTCGTAAGAGTTAGGACAACCTTAGATAATTAGAAGTTCACGTTGAAATTTAATAAAGATCATAATGGAACCCTAGGAAATAAAGAAGGTTAGGAAGGTCCCGACCCCAGTTGGTACGGTAGACCATAGTTAAGGAGTCTAGTTATATGATTAGGAAATCCCTATTCTCTTGGCAAGGTCTTACAGACACGCCCCTCGCCAATTCAGCAAGATGAATTGGTTATGAGCAACGCTGGTAGCGAGACCTGAATATGAAAGAAAGAGAACAGGCAAAGGCCTGAAAGAAAGAAAACAGGAACAGTCCTGTAATAAAGAAACGGGGGACCCCAAAACAAAGAACTAAGATTAAAGTAAAGAGAAACGAGTCCACGCCTGATCGCGCCAAAGGGCCGGTCCCTCGCCATCCCGGTAAGGGGGTGGTGGTACTTATCATGATGATGAATTACCTCCTATGAGCTTAACGTGGTTAGCTACCACTCCGGTTCAAGCGCTGCCGGGTCATCATGATAGGGAATAGAAGAAGGTTGTAACCGAAGGCCACGGTTACATGGGCGAAAGGACTAAGAAGGACGCTAACCCGGGTAAGCCGATATGCGTAAGAGATCCCCAGAGTTCCCCCATGCACTATGTAGTTAGTGATAACATGCAAGAATAAATGTATGTATGTATGCCAGTATGTATGCAAGTATGTATGTATTTATATATGTTTATGCATTATGTATCGTCAAGGAAGCGTCCCAAGACGGCTATTATGTCTTTAGCGGTAACGACATGTTAATGAGCACGAAGCCTAAGTAATGACAAGATTAGTTATCCAAGCACCTAGTAAAGTAGATAAAGCCATTCAGGATCTAGACAAAGACAATAACCAGTAGGATTTTAGTATGCATGACACGTAGAGATCTCCTGGGTGGCCTGGAAGATAATGGAGTAATGAACGATAGATGACACAAAGAGACTCCCACTGAGAACGAAGTGTTCTCACCCCGACTCCTTATGGGTCCAAGTATACGAAGCGAAGGGATCGACGAACGACCGCAGCAGCACGGTTCTCGGCAGAAGCCAAGTGAAGACGTCTGCAATAGGTTGATAGATAATCTGTACTATGATCTATGACTATTGTTACTTGTTTCTATCATTATCTATTAATAAGCAATGTGTAATTATCTGTTGGACCTTGAATTGTGCTTATATGTATATTTATATTTCTCCAGCTTGTCACTACCTTAACTGACAGATTCGTTAGCCTTTGTATATATATATATATGTTTCCTTGTTTACGCACGGCTCCTAATTTGCAAATCGATACAGTAACAGAATAATTTTAAAATGGTCCATATTTTCAAGTAAGAAATATTTTCCAAGTTAAAAGTAGGGGCTAAAAGGAACCCAACCAAAGCAGAAAACAACCTAGTGAGCATTGTTTACTACGTACGGGTAAACAGTTAGCTAGGGTGTTTCACATGGTGCTGGACCTATTTCCATTGTGCTGTATCGTATGTCTCCATTGGAACTGCAGGAGTTGAAAAGGCAGTTAGAGGAATTATTTGGGAAGCAGTTCATTAGGCCAAGTGCATCACCGTGGGGAGCACCGGTGTTGTTTGTGAAGAAAAAGGATGGCACTATGAGAATGTGTGTCGATTATAGGCAATTGAACAAGGTGAAAATTAAGAACAAGTATCCATTGCCTAGGATCGATGATCTTTTAGATCAGTTGAAGGATGCCAAGATCTTTTCGAGGATTGACTTACGGTCTGGCTATCACCAGATTAGAGTACGGGAGGAGGATATAGCTAAGACGGCGTTCCGATCCCATTATGGACATTATGAGTTCATGGTAATGTCTTTTGGATTGACGAATGCTCCCGCGATCTTTATGGATTATATGCATAGGATCTTCCGCGAGTATCTGGATGATTGCGTCATTGTCTTTATCGATGACATTCTAGTGTACTCGAAGAGTGAAGAGGAGCACACTAGACATCTGCAGATAGTGCTGGAGATTCTAAGAGCCAAGCAGTTGTATGACAAGCTCTCTAAGTATAAGTTTTGGGCCAGGAAGGTGCAGTTTCTTAGCCATGTGATCTCAGACCAAGGAGTATCAGTGGATCCCAATAAGGTCGAAGCGGTCAGAACATGGGAGAGACCTACTTCAGTTACAGAGTTACGGAGTTTCTTGGGATTTGTTGGATATTATCGAAGGTTCATTCAGGGATTCTCACAGATTGCTTTGCCATTGACGAAGCTGACTAGAAAGGGAGCAAAGATGGTTTGGTCTGCAGAATGTGAAAGAAGTTTCTGCGAGTTGAAAGAAAGATTGACCACCGCTCCAGTGCTAGTATTGCCTGATCCCCAGGAACCTTTTGAGGTATACTGTGATGCGTTAGGTGCTGGACTTGGATGTGTGCTGATGCAACGACGCCAAGTGATAGCCTATGCCTCTAGACAGTTGAAACAACATGAGGTAAACTATCCTACACATGATCTAGAGTTGGCTGCGGTAGTTTTTCCACTTAAGGTATGGAGACATTATCTTCTGGAGTTCGGTTTGAGGTATATTCAGATCACAAAAGTCTAAAGTATCTATTTGACCAGAAAGAGTTGAATATGCGTCAAAGGAGGTGGACTGAATTCCTTAAGGATTATGATTCACTCTTAATTATCACCCTGGGAAGGCCAATGTAGTGGCTGATGCTTTGAGCCGGAAGTCTTTATAGCTGGCTCATATTGCAACACCCCTGCTAACTGCCCACCTCCATGGTAGTAAGCAATGCTCACAGGGTTGTTGTTCGTTGTGTAGGGTTACTTATAGCCCTTACTTTTACCTTTGCAAATAATTCTTACACAGAAATAGGGACCAATTTGAAAATCGTTCGCGTGCTTATCAAGTTAGAAATTAGGAGCCATGTGTGATAAAGAAACATATAACAACAATCGCTAGTATCTACCGCATGTTAGGTAGAGATCAGAGTGGAATATGAAAAACAATTGTATATATATATTTACAACAAAGGTCCCAAAATACAGATACACATTTTCCTTAATAATAAATATGTACACAAAGGTATATAAAAGGCATAGAACATAATACAAAACATGTGTCGCTTTAGGGCGATCATAGTCAGTTTGCTCCAGCTCCAATCTACAGCTTTCTGTCGCCCATCATGTGTCTCTTGGGTCGAGCTCTTTGCTATGTCCACCTGGATCCATAATCGAGTGGGGGTGAGAACTCTGAGTCCTCAGTGGGTCCCTATGGCTACCTATGATTCATTTACTCGAATATCCTCCAGGCCGCTCAGGTGTTTCTAGGTGAAAACATGTATACTAGCATCCTACTAATTATTATCTGGCCTAAGGCCCTGAACGGCTTTATCTAAGATTATCTAGGTGATAGGGGAACTAGTCTTTCTTACTAAGTCTGCGTGCTTGTCAATTCTACAATGCAATTATAATTAAGCTATCAGTCTCGGGTCGTTCCCTTAACTTTCATCATACATAAACATCCATGACTATGCATATATACTTTATCACATATATACTGACATACATACACTATTCAATCATCACATTCATACACATACATACTTCTTTATGCTTCTCGCTACATATCCTTTATACTACATGCTTGGGGGACTTGGGGATCTCTTACGCATACCGGCTCACCCGGGTTAGCGTCCTTCTTCTCCTTTCTTTATTCTTTTAGGTATGACGTCATCCTTCCTTCACTTCTCTTTTTGCTTCGATGAGCAATCTTTACTTTAACTTTACTTTACTTTCTTTGTGCCATTAACCTCTGCGAATCAATCCACCCTTTTGGGATTAATCCGTTAACCAACTCCACCCTTTTGGGACTTGGCAAGGTAACACATTTTCCTTCCTTGTGTCTTTAACCTCTGCGAACTAATCCACCCTTTTGGGATTACTTCGTTAACCAAATCCACCCTTTTGGGATTTGGCAAGGTAACACATTGGCCAATCCACCCTTTTGGGACTGGCGAGGGGCGTGTCAAGTAGACATTGCCAAGAGCTGGGCTTCCTAGCATATAACTACATACGTATTTCCCTAAGTTCCATTATGCTCTTTTTACATTAAGTCATTGACCTCTAGTGTTCTAGGGCTGCCCTAACTCTTAAATGGCATCCCATCCTCATGATGCATGCTTCAATATATAATAATAGCTTAACCATAGTCATTGGATCCCTTGAAACCATTAAACTCCCAACTCTGCCAGGTTTCATTCGAATACTTGCTGTGGCATTCGAATGAAATCCCTCGAAGTTCTTTCATTCGATTGGAATAGGTTTTCATTCGACTGAAATCCCTCGACATCGCTTCATTCGAATACGAGGGAATTCATTCGATTGAAATCCCTAAAACTCGCCTACATTCGACTGCAGTGGAATTCATTCGAAGGAAAGCTCAGCTTGGGCTTTCATTCGATTGAATTCCTTAAGGATTCGAATGCAGACTACAAAAATCGCCTTCCGAGACTCCAGATCGTAAACTTTCACTGTTCCTAGGGTTCCAAGTAGTACAGTTACGCGTTTCATTTTTCTACCGTTCACAAAACCCTTTTTACACAATATCCCCCCAAAATACTACTTAACAGTTATACAGTCAAATATACAAATAGGCACATATACAGTTAAAAACTAAACCACATAGACAGTGGGCTTAGGGTTACCCACATCAAACGGCGATTCTGCTCCGGTAGCTTCGTTGTGCCGATTTTCCTCTTCACCATGGCGTGCTCCGAGAATTTTTCTGAAGTCCGGCAGCGCTTCCGCGATGTGAACGAACGGTAATAGAAATGGGAAAAACTGAGAGACAGTGAAAATATATATTATTTCACGCAGGGGCCCCTTTTATAGCCGTGCCCCTGCTGTTATTTATTTAATTATTAATTAATTAATTTTATTATTATATTATTATTTTATTATAGTTATTATAAATATCCTAGTCCTTATTCTATTTTAGTCGCTTTTAACCACTTCTGGCGCACTCACGGTTCTCCGAAAAATATCCTAAATATATATCCGCGATCTACGAATTTTTCCTGATCATATGAGTATGTCAGGTTAAGGTATTCGTGAATAAATTACCCAGGGGTAATTTCCACAGATACCTTAGGTGCCTACCGAAATCCCGGTTTTCGGCGAAATTTAGCACGGACCTTGCGGCACTTCGCGAGATCGAGAAGCAATTATTTGACTGATATTTGAAAGCAATTTAATTTTCTAAATAATTTTCCCAGTCCAAATAATCACCTCTAATGTGCTTCTAATTAAGCGAAATTAGGATTTAAGCGAAATTTCCATAAGGGGAAAATCTGGGATGTTACACATATGATGGTGCAGGAAGCAAAGTTGTTGGAGCAATTTCGTGATCTTAACTTGACTGTTGTGCGGCAACATAACCGGTTGATGTTGTACCCTCTACAGGTCAGCAGTGATTTTAAGCATAGAATAGTAGAGGCTCAGAAGAATTGTTAGGAGGATACTTGGTGTAAATTCCGTAAGGCTGTTGAAGAGGGTAAGATCAAGGAAGCAAAGATAAACACCGATGGGATTCTGAGGTTTAATGGACGCATTTGCGTGCCTAAGGAAGGCAGTTTAAGGGAGGATATTTTGAAGGAAGCTCACAAGAGTCAGTTCACGATGCACCCAGGTACTACTAAGATGTACCATGATCTTAAGCAGATGTTTTGGTGGCCAGGATTGAAAAGAGATGTCAAGGACTGGGTACAGAAGTGCTTGGTTTGTCAGAAGGTGAAGATCGAGCACCAGAAACCACCAGGGTTACTGAATCCTCCAGAGGTTCCAGAATGGAAGTGGGAGGCCATAGCGATGGATTTTGTCTCAGGATTACCACGTACTCGGACAGGAGTAGATGCCATTTGGGTAATTGTGGACAGATTGGCTAAGTCTGCTCACTTTATCCCGATCAAGATGACGTACTCACTGGAGAAGCTTGTACAGCTATATGTTAAGAAGGTGGTAAGGTTGCATGGAGTACCATCTTCTATCATTTCAGACAGTGATCCCAGGTTTAGTTCCAGATTCTAGGCTGCTTTTCAAAAGGCATATGGGTCACAGTTGCACTTGAGTTCAGCATATCACCCTCAGTCTGATGGCCAGTCTGAGCGTACTATTCAGACCTTGGAAGATATGTTAAGAGCCTATGCGCTAGACACTCTCGGAAACTGGGAGGAAATATTGCCATGGAGTTTGCCTACAATAACAGCTATCAAGCTAGCATTTGTATGGCTCCGTTCGAGGCATTATATGGCAGGAAGTGTCATTCGCTGTTATGCTGGAATGACAGCAGGCAGTATCGCTGTCTAGGCCCTGAGGAGACCCATGAGACAGAGGAATTAATGAAGCTGTTGCGCAAGAGAGTGCTCACGGCGCAAAGTCGACAGAAGAGTTATGCAGATAATCGAAGGAGATCGCTCGAGTTCTAAGAGGGAGATCATGTCTTCCTAAAGGTTACTCCGGTGACAGGTATTGGAAGGTCTTTGTAGGTAAGGAAGCTAAACCCCCGATTCATTGGACCGTTCTAGACCCTAGACCGCATTGGGCCGGTAGCGTACCGGATAGCTCTTCCGCCGAACCTAGCCAATATCCACAATGTCTTCCATGTCTCTCAGTTACGCAAGTACTATGCATCCCCCAACCATGTGCTTCAACCAGAACAGGTACAATTGAGAGAAGATTTATCTTTACCACTTACGCTGCAAACGATCATTGATCATAAGATTCGCCAAACGAGGAACAAGGAAATTCCTATGGTACGAGTGGTATGGGCGAACGGGGAATTAGAAGAGCAGACATGGGAGTTAGAAGCGGACATGAAGAAAGCCTATCCGGAGTTATTTTGAGAGGTATGGACTTATCCTTATCTTGCAATTTCGAGGACGAAATTTTTTGAAGGAGGGTGGAATGTAACAACCCGAGTTTTTCCCTTTACTAAAACTCCACTTAATAAATAATTAAGAATATATTTATAGGGAAAGGAGAAAAGAAAAAATGAAATAAAATTCAAATATTAGTTTTATTCCTGTAATATTAGTTAAAAATAATAATTTTGCGATCTCGTGGAGTCTGGTGACGTTCGGGTCGGCATTAGGTATTTATTGGAATTTAATCACGACTCAAAGGAGTCTATAAAATATAGTGGTATGAAAATAAATTCAAGAATATCTCAATAAAGAATTAAATATTAATAAGGAAAATTCATAGGTCACAACGGTATGTCCGAAATATTTTTAGGACTTCCGTACATAAATAGTTAATGAGCAAACACGACCAAAAACACACAGAGAAAATAAAATGAAACATAGATGGCCAAGGGCCCAAAACCCACGGCCAGCCCTCATAACCCGAAGACACACACACAAACACCAAAGTTATTTCATTTTCTTCTTTCTAAGGTTCCATGACCTAAAGCTCCATATCCACCCAAAGTTCAACCATCATCCTTTGCCTTTCATCACTTTAATCCACTCCTAAACACATCAAGAAAAAAAGCTAGTGTCAAGGCTAGGAGTTTCTCTTCAAGTGGAAGTAAAGACAACAAGTTCCATAATTCTAAATCTCCATAACCTAGGTTTTCATCCTTTCTTGACAAAGAAGATTTCAAGCAAGCAATCAAGCTTCAAGTTCATCTTTTTCCATCATCCAAGAGCTCCTTAGGAAGTGGGTAACTCTAGTTCCTCACCTTTTGATGGTGGATGAGAGTTTATGTGATTATGTGCATGTTTGATGATTCTTGAGATATATGTTCATATATGTTAGAAATGATGCTAGGACATAGGAAGATGATTCTGAAGGGTCTTGTGACCTTGATTAGATAGGATTATTATGTGTGAAATATGTGTAAAACTCAAGTAGGGTTCCATGGAAGCAAGGAGGAGAAAATGGAAGAAATGGTGCATTCGATTTTCAAGTTTCGCCCAGTGGCCGCTGAGCGATGCTCTGGCGCCGCTGAGCGGAATGCACGTGAACTCCAGAGCGCTGAGCGGAAGGCGGTTACCGCTGAGCGGTCTGAAGCCCACGTGGAAAGTCTGAAAATATATTTTCTTAAAGGATAAGGGTCGGTGGAGATATTTTTAAAAGTTGTCAGACAGTTGAGCGAGGGGACTCTTACCACTGAGCGATAAGACTCCTACCGCTGAGCGAAAATGTTTCAGCGCTGAGCGCTAGAGCTCAAACCGCTGAGCGGACAATAGTTTCCGCTGAGCGGCTTGAGACCAGAATGTTTGGGGAACCCCTCTTGAGGCACATAATCTGATCCTTGATGCCATAGCTATGATTGATAATTGAAATATATGAAGTACATGCTGTATGTGAATATGTGAAGAATATGTACTGAATCTGTGAATTACATGTAGTCTGTGTTATAATGCGTAGCATTTCATGCATTCATGCTAAACCAAGTTAAAGGATTAGAAATAACTCTGAGATAAGTAAAGATTCTGAAATGAACCATAGGAAACAAGTATGCCATGCTGCAGGTACAGAAAAGTCAAAGATGCTGAACTAATGCTGAAAAGGGCCAAATGCCCAATGCTGAAAAGGCCAAAGGCCAATGCTGAAAAAGGCTAAATGCCACATGCTGAAAATTCTGAGGCCGTGATCACGTGAGCCAAACCATGATCCCACTTCAGGAGGTCAAAGAACCATCCTGAATGTGGAAGCCTGCCACAGGTGATGTCTATATGGCATACCTGGAGGTGTGCGGTTACCACGCCTTTGCATTGTTGAAAGGGGGCAAGCTAAGGTGGGGGTACAATATCCGCCCACTGCCGAGGGGTCCCGAGGGGGCACGTGGCAGGTGGAAGCCCACCGCAGGAAGGTCCAGACAGGGCCTACACTGAGGGTGCGAGGTTATTCCGTCATACTAATGTCAACATAGGGCATTATTATGGTGGGAATAACATATATTCCAAAAGCAGGTTTATTCTGTTATGCAGGTTTATTATTCTGTTATGCATATGTTCATTCTGTTAGGCATGATTATCAAGCATGTTTACTCTGTTATGTATGAATGTCTGTAATGTATGATTCCGCTGTTATGTATGATTCTGCTGTTATGTCATCACCGTCAAGAGGACGCTCGAGACGGATAGATATGTAAACGAAATGTTAACAAGCACGAGAACGTAGTAAACAAGAGTAGTTCCCATGTCACATAGTAATGTAGATAAAGCCGTTCAGAACTTAGGCCAGATAATAATCAATAGGATGTTTAGTATACATGTTCACTTAGAAATCTCTGAGCGGCCTGAAGTCCGACCTAATATGAGACGAGACTCAGGAACTAAAGTTATTTCCACTGAGAACCTACCGTTCTCATTTCCACTGCCTTATGACTTCAGGTACTAATAATGAGTCCTACTTTGAGGATGCTGATAAGCCGCCAGCAGAGCCATGAGCGGCTGTGAAAGGACATGAGCTGAAGAGAGATAGATACCAGGATTTTTGCCAAGGGCATAACTCTTGTATTTTGATGTTAGATTATGTATTCTGGATCATGTATTTGATGTTTTGGCTATGTACATGTGATCTATATCTTATCTATTGTATATACAACTATGTGACTGCTATGATGGACCAATGTATGTATTGGATGCCTTATTATTATACTATGATACGCTTTGTTATATTTGTTTCTTTTCAACGCATGGCTCTATTTTAGTAATTATTCAATGCAAATGAAAAGTTTAAAACGGGTCCATATTTTCTTAAGCAACTATTTTCGAAAGATAACAATGGACTAAGGTATTCTAACCAGGTAGAAAACAACCTAGTGAGCATTGTTTACTGCGTACGGGTAAACAGTTAGCTAGGGTGTTTCAGAAAACGCCGAGAAATCAAGGGTGGAGGAACTAAGCCCCCGAAATCCTAGGGATTTAAGGGAAACAAGCTAGGTCTTGGTGTCCCGTAATTTCCCGGAGTCACCAGGCGAGTTTCAACTCGAACGGTAATTTTTCGGATACCGGAAAACGGTCATGGGATTTCTCACCTCGGTAAGAAAGCCCAGGATCCCTGGAAAAATTGTTCCGGATTGAAGGGAAAAATAAACGGCTCACGATGGTATGCCTGGAATATTTTTAGGGCAACCGGGTATGAGACGTTTTGAACAAAACGCGATCAAACGAAAACGGAGCCAGACAGGGTTAGGTTAACTTCTGAAGCAAGTAAATAATAAATAATAAATAACAATAATTAACTGAAGCAGAGCTTCAGCAAAACAAAGAAAAGGAAGGAAAAGAAAAGGAAAAAAGAAAAGATTCACTGTGCGTGGTTATAAATAACCACGTACGTTTTAAAAAATATAACGTTATTTTCCATCTCTTTCACGAACACCCACCCCGTTCCGACACATCTAGGTTTCGTGCCGGAGTCCCAGAAAAATCCCCAGAGTGCACCATCATGAAGAGGAAATCCTCCCCTTCAAACCTACCGATTCGGAATCTCCATCGGAGGTTGGTAATCCTAAGCCCACTATCTATGTGGTTTAATTTTTAACTGTATGTGTTATTTTATGTTTCTGACTATAAAAATGTTAAGTAGTATTTTTGGGAAAATCAGGGTGAAAAGGGTTTTGAGAAATTTTGTTGAATGAAATGTATAACTGTACTGATTGGAACCCTAGGAACAGTGGTTTTCTGTGGAAAATTGAGAACTGGAGTCTCGGGGAAGCGATTTTTCAGCTTTCATTCGAACCCTTGAGGTTTTCAGTCGAATGAAAGCAAAATGAAGCTTTCATTCGATTGAATTCCTAGGCAGTCGAATGAAAGAAAATTTCCAGTTTTCAATCAAATGAATTCTCTAGTATTCGAATGAAAGAATCTGAGAATTTCAATCGAATGAAACCCTATTTCAGTCGAATGAAAGAACTCGTAGGGATTTCATTCGAATGCATACCTAGGCATTCGAACACATCCTGAAAGACTTCAGATTTTAGCGGTTCCAAGGGATCCAATGAGCACAAATGCGCCTATTATGGCACAAGAAAGCATGCATCATGAGAATAAATCACTAGAGGTTATGATTGAATGAAAGCCTAATAAAGAAAAATGATAGAAGTTAGGAACCAGAGTCCAATGAGAAAGATAAAAGTGCATAAGAACATGATTACAAATAAATGAAAGTATGATTTCCGCCTGGTTTAGCCCAAAGGAAGGCGACCAGAGTGTGTGCGATACCGGTTAAAAGAAAAGATAATACACTCATGCATAGTGCGCAATAGCAGGCTCGAAGGGAATGCAGACACATCACCATGCTCGAAGGGAACGCATGGGGCTCGATCACGTCACCAGGCTCGAAGGGAAGGCATGGGACACGATCACCTTGCATTCATGTATATGTGGTTATTATGTGTTTATATGGTAACGGTCTAGCATAGAAAGCGCGAGAACCTAGATAAGCAAGAGTAGATCCCCAGTCACCTAGATAAATTAGATAAAGTTGTTCAGGGTTTTAGCAAAGAAAATAATCAGTAGAATTTTAATATGCATGCTCACCTAGAGATCCCCTGAACGGCCTGGAGTATACTCGAGTCAATGAACATTGATAAGCCCAAGGAAACCCCACTGAGGACCTAGAGTGCTCACCCCCACTCTTGTATGGATCCAGCTTGCAGCGATGACCTCTCCACCAGCAAAAGACGTATGGTTGTTTACTCGTACGGGCCAACACAGCTACCGCACGGATACCCTCCTAGAGACGTGTACATTCGCGCCTACCCGTATGCCTGGTGAGCATGATAGACCCCCCAGGCAAAGACTCAGATGCCCAAGGTCCTCACCGATGCATCCGATCTAGATCGACGAGCGTCCTAGGAGCAGCAGTCGAGATTCCATCTGTAACAACCCGATTCTCTCGTGTATGGAAAACCCGCGGGTTAGGCCGTCGTGGGGAATCGAAAGGCATTCTCACCGATGCATCCGATCTGGATCGACGAGCGTCCTCGGAGCAGCAGTCGAGATCCCATCTATAACAACCCGATTCTCTCGTGTATGGAAAACCCGCGGGTTAGGCCGTCGTGGGGAATCGAAAGGCATTCCGAGGATCCAGGAAGGAGAATTTAACCTGTAAAATCTCTGAATTAGCGACCAGGATTAGGTCTTCGTTGTCCGGGAAATTTTCCAGCACATCCGGGAGAGTTTCGACTCGAACGGAATTCGTTTCGGATACCGGAAAACACTTGTGGAATTTTTGGGCACGGTAAAACGGTCGAAAATTCCTAAGTGGTAGTTCCCGGGTCGAAGGGAAAAATCAAGCGGTCACGACGGTATGCTCGAAATATTTTAGGGCAACCGGTGTGTAAAATATTGGACAAAATGCAATGAAACGAAAATGGAACCGGCCAGAGGCTATTTAATTTCTTTCAGCAGAAGTTATAAAGTTTATAAATATAACAATAATAATAATATAATAATAATAATAACAGATAACAAAAGAAAAAGAAAAGGAAAAATAAGAAAAGGAAAAATACAAAGGCTATAAATAGCCACCTTTAGAACGTCACTTTCATTTCATTTTCGCAAACTCCCGTCCCGCTCAGGCACATTGCGGAAGCATTTTCGGACTTCGGAAAAATCATAGGAGCACGCCGTTGCGAAGAGGAAATTCTCTACTTCCAGTCTACCGGACCGAAATTTTCATCGGATGTGGGTAACTCTAAGCCCACTGTCTATGTGGTTTATTTGATGATTGTTTATATGCATTTCTGTGTATGTGAGTGAAAAACCATTTTTTACAAACTATAGGAAATGAGTTAGGGAGGTTAGATTTTGATGATTTTGAGGTTTGGAAACCATAACTGTACTGATTGGATTACTGTAGAAGCCGAAAATGTTACGCGGAGAAAACCCCTGAGAAAGTTACTCTCGGGGCGATTTTTTTACTGTAGCATTCGATTGAATTCCCACGGATTCGAATGAAAGAAGATTTTGGGATTTCAATCGAATACTTGAGGATTTCATTCGAATGAAAGACCGCAGAGGATTTCAATCGAATACTTGAGGATTTCATTCGAATGAAAGACCGAGAAGGATTTCAGTCGATTGAATCCCTAAGGGATTCGATTGAAAGAAGCAATCGAATGCGAAAACCCTAGGTATTCGAATGCTTACTGAAAACTTATGATTTTAAAGGTTATATGGAATCCAACCTGCATAGTTATGTATGTCTTTGTGTAATTTAAGCATGCATCATGAGGAAAGGCTGTCGTAAGAGTTAGGACGACCTTAGATAATTAGAAGTTCACGTTAAAGTCTAATGAAGATCATAATGGAACCCTAGGAAACAAAGAAGGATTAGGAAGGTCCTGACCCCAGTTGGTACGGTCGACCATAGTTAAGGAGTCTAGTTATATGATTAGGAAACCCCTATTCTCTTGGCAAGGCCTTACAGACATGCTCCTGGCCAATTCAGCAAGATGAATTGGTTATGAGCAACGCAGGTAAAGAGACCTGACCACGATGAGAGACGAGCATAGGCCCAGATATGTAAAACAGGCATAGGTCTGTACAAATGAAATGATAACTAAGGGGCCCCACTAAAAGAGGAAAGAGAAACCGGATCGAGTCATAGGGCCAATCTAAGCGTGTCCACGCCTGATCACTCATAGGTTTGATCCCTCGCCATTCCAGCAAGAGGGTATGGTTGCACCTATTGTATTCGGTGATTACCTCCTATGAGCTTTGCATGGTTAGCTACCATACCGGTAAAGAGCGCCGCCAGGTCGATACAATAGTGGCAAAAAGAGGTTGTAATCCAAGGCCACGGTTACAAGGGTGCAAGGACTAAGTACGACGCAGCCATAGAGTGCGTAAGAGATCCCCAGATCCCCTCATGCACTGTGAAATTAAATGTATGAATTGATAATTGATGATATGATGATACGTATGTATGTATACCTGCTTTAAGCATTATGTATAACTGTTCATGCATGATATATCATCAAGGGAACGTCCCAAGACGAATAGTATGTCTCTAATAGCAACGTACAGTTAATAAGCACGAAGCCCATTTAATGGCATGATTAGAGAGCCAATCACCTAGTAACTTAGATAAAGCTGCTCAGGACGTAGGCCAAGATAATTAAACAGTAGGAGTCTAGTATGCATGACACTTAGAGGTATTCCTGAGTGGCCTGGAATCTGCCCGAGTAATTGAACTATAGAAGCCCCGTAGAGTTTCCACTTAGAACGAAGTCATTCTTATCCCCACTCGTGTATGACTCCAGTTGATAGGCATGTCATCGCCGCCTCCCAAGGATGTTTGGTTATTTACGCGCTCACGACAGCGCAACTACCGCACCTACACCTTACTGGAGACCAGCACGTTCGCTTTTGCGAACTTTTCGGAAGAGTGTCCGGAGCAAGCCCGACGCAGGCTTCGAGGGCTAGGATCATCGCCCATGCATCCCATCTAGATCGACGAGCGTCCAGGTAGCAGCACCTGATATCCAATCCACGTCGGCAGAGAGAATGGTCCTCCGCCGCCGAGGCCAGAGCCATAGCCGATACCCGAGCTAGATACCGACCTAGAGCCAGTTACACCTCCGGTTCAAGGACTAGGCACGTGCACTACCGCCCGCAAGAGCGTTCTCCCAGTGCGATCACGCAGGTTCGTGCCCTGCGAGTTCACCGCAGTGATGGATATCTCCAGTGAGGATGAGGTGGATCCCGCAGAGCGAGAGGAGGATTCTGATGAGTAGGGTGTCAGGACCCCGCCAGAGTTGCAGCTGTAGGAGTGTCGTACACGCAATGAGTAGTACTCATCCGTGTGCGTAGGTTTAGTTCACTTGTAGTATTGTATATATGTACCATTGTATATAGAGTGATGTTGGATATGTATGTCCGTAGTAGGACAAGATACTCCTTATGATATTAATGTATAATTATGTGTGTTATCTTTGGGCCGTATCTGTATTTTCTTCGGGTACTCGCCGCACGCTAGGTACGTACTCGTGCTTCCTTTACATTTTTATGATAATGCTTATGCGGTATATGATGCGTATGGCTCGTTATTTTCCTTAGTATCATTGAAATAAAGTTTAAATTGGCCCGTTATTTTGTAAACCCTAATTTTAAGTCAAGATGTAGAATCATAACGGTTCGCAGCACCAGAAGAGCACCACCTAGCCGGGAAGTCTATGACTTAAGCATAGGCCGACTAGTGTAACATCCTGATTTTTTCCATAGGGAAATAATCGTAAATATAATTATTATATTAATTTTCTAATCATGACTAGGAAATTAAAATGGGGCATTAATAGGTAAAATATACCTAGAAAATAAGACGTGTCGCGGCAAGAAGTTCGGTGGACAACCGAACAGTCATGGTTTGCCGACAAAATTTTCTGACGCGCAAAAGGTGTCCGTGAAAATACTCCCCCGGAGAAAAAATTCACAAACACCTTTAAACATTAATACCCTTAGGTAGAGGGGAATTAGAGGATCACGACGATATAAACGGAATATTTTTGGGACGACCGTGCGCGACACACCGACCGTGCGCGAACCGGAACCGGGAGAAGATGAAAATTTCAGTAGCTGAACTCGAGAGAGAGGGCTGCACAGCTAATTGGGATTTTTCCAATCCCTTAAGTCATGCTTCCAAAGTCCCATCACCTTACCTTTCTTACACATGCCCATACCCACCCATACCTATGCCCATGCTTTCTACTATTTATCCAACTTTATTTAATACTTCCCACTCACCATCAGCCACACAAACCGAGTTCTCTCCCCAAAACTCCAAAGAAATATTTTCATCTCCCTCATCCTCCATAAAACCGAGGCTTCTTCCTCACAACACCAAGCAAAAATCTCATTCTCCCCTTCTCAAAAACCGTGAGCTTACTCATAGTTTCTCTCAAGCTTCTCTTGGAGGGAGGTGACCCCAAGCTTTGGAAGCATCAAGCTAGTGGACTTCACCCCAATCTTTCCTCCCCCACCAAGTTTTTCTGCAGGTGGGTAATCCTAAGCTTGCCCCTCCTTGGTGGCTCTTCTATACTTGCTTGTTTGTATGTTTTGTTTATGGTTTATGCTAGAAATGCTTGGTTAGGCTAGGAAGATGATTCTGAAGGGTCTTGTGACCTGGACTAGTTAGTTCTATGATGATTGGAATATGTGTGAGGATCTCAAGGGGTAGCCATGAGCAAAGTGGAAAAGAAATGAAAGAAATTAAGCAGTTCGGTTTCCAGTTTCGTCCAGTGACCGACGAGTGTGGGTTCCGCGGAGAGTGACTGAATGTGAGAACATGAGAGAAAATAAGCAAGGAAGTAAGCGCTGACAGGAGTCTGGAGCTATTGAGCGGCGCCTGGACGGGTGCTGTGTGGGTTCCGCAGAGAGGGACCGAGAGGAGTCTAGAGAGTTGTTAAGTGGCGTCCAGAACGGGTACCAAATGGGTACGCGTAGAGTGACTGAGAGGAGTCTGTAGAGAGTTGTTGAGCGGCACCAAGAGTGCTGCCGAGTGGGTTCTGCGTAGGATCCCTGGGGTATGAATGTGAGAGAATGAGAGAAGACCCGTAAGGTAGTAAGCACTGAGTAGTTCCGCGGAGAGTGATTGAGAGGAGTCTAGAGAGTTGTTGTGGTTTCCCTGGAGAGGGATGCTGAAGGGTTCTGCGGAGGATCCCTGGAAAGCGAGTGTGAGAAAATGAGAAAATAAAAGAAGTAAGCGTTGAGTGGTTTCCGCATAAGATCCCTGGAGTGCGAGTGCTGAGTGGGTTCTGCGGAGGATCCCTGGAGCGTTACCGAGAGGTTACGCGGAGAGCCTGGAGAGTTTCTGAAGGGGGTTCCGCAGAGGTTCCCTGGAGTTACCGAGTGGTTCCCTAGTGAGGGTTTTCAAGGTTGTCTTGAGGCACATAGTCCAATCATCAATGTTATAGCTATACTTAAGTGGAGGTGCGAAGAAGCTTATAATTAAAATGGGCACGGTTATAAGTGGACACTCACCGAAGCGTAAGTATATGATTTATGTGATTATATGTTTATGTGTTTGAGCAAGCATGCATCATGAGGATAGATCACTAGAAGTGATTATTTAATGAATGAGTAATGAATAAAGTTGAGAATGAAATGTGGGAACAAAAGCACGAAGAGAAAAGATAAATGTGCATATGAAAGAAAAGAATGATGGCATGCATGACATGTGATAAAAAGAATGATGGTGTAAAGAATGAATGAATGATGATACGGTCCGCTTCCGGCTTAGCCACGAGGGCGGCCCCTCGCCACCCGGTAAGGGGGTGGAGTCATGTTGGCTCGAGGAACAGAGAGAAAAGGCAGGTCGTACACCCCCAGGGGAAGAGTCCCAGGGTGTACGAGGAGGTTTGGTTAAGTCCGCTTCCAGTTACGCCGTCAGGGCGGCCCCTCGCCACCCGGGAAGGGGGTGGAGTTGTGTTCGCTCCGGGAACAGACATAGAAGACAGGTCGTACACCACCATGGGGACGACGGTCCTGAGGTGTACGAGGGAGTACTGGGGGACAGGAAAGGATGAATGAGACCGGGGTCCAGGAGTTCACGCCTAGCTCGGAAGAACAAAATGAAAAGAAAGAAAGTAAAGAAAGGATGAATGAGACCGGGGTCCAGGAGTTCACGCCTGGCTCGGAAGAACAAAATGAAAAGAAAGAAAGTAAAGAAAGTATATGTATATAATGAGGTATGTCTATGTAGTCATCAAGAGAATGCTCGAGACGGCCTATATATATACGCGAAGTATAGACAATGAGCACGAGAACTTAGATAAGAAAGACTAGTTCCGCTGATCACCTAGTAACATAGATAAAGCTGTTCAAGATCCTAGGCCAAGATAATAATTAGTAGGATTTTAGTATGCATGCTCACTTAGAGATCTCCTGAACGGCCGGGAGAATAACCGAGAAAATGAACCTGTGGTAGTGCTAAGGAATCCCACTGAGGACCAAGTGTTCTCACCCCCACCCCCTCGGTTATGGATCCCACAGGTCTGCAGAGCGAACGGATTGACCCGAAGGACGTCTGGTAGATGACAGAGGACTGCAGCAGATCAAAGCTAAGGCAAAGGAATGACAGTGACATTAGGATGATATATGTATCGTCTTATGACTATGACTTTTACATGTTTTGTGTAAATATTTATTACTATGGCTATGTGTCATTATGCTTTGGGACCTTGGTTGTAATTATATCTATATACACACACTCTCCATATTCTACTACGGTTATTAGCGATTGTTGTGATATATTCTGTTAATCACGCACGACTCCTAGTTTATAAATTGATAAATCACGCAAACGATTTTGAAAATGGTCCATATTTTTGCGTATAAGATATTTGCAAAAGTAAAAGTACGAGCTGAAGGTAACCCGACATAATGAATAACAACCCTGTGAGCATTGCTTACTACCCGGGAAGTAGGCAGTTAGCAGGGGTGTTACAACTAGCTAGGTGATGAAAGCCTTTTTAACCACTTTCTCGGATCTTGACACAGCTTAGGTTTTGTCACAACCATGCCAAGCTCGTCGAAAGCTTCTATGCACTTTTGTCGTTTAAATTAAATTTATATATATATCCTACTTTACGGCTTTCAGATTCCAAAGGAATCCGATTGCAGTATAGTCGGGTATAGTCGAACCACAGAGAGTTGCAAAAATACCGTTCTTGAGTTCGTTTAATTAAACAATGAAGTGAAGGATTTGATAAATTGATAGTTAAATAAATAAGTAAATAAACGACATAAAAGTAAATAGGAAACAAATCGGAGGTAGTTCCGGAGCTTGTTGGGAATTTTAATCACATTATAGTTTCATGCATCCAGTTACTTATTACATAGAACTATCGTTTGATTGCCCGCCATCAGTTCTTAACTTGTCATCACTTTCGCGCATGACAAGATCACAGGTTTCCCTTGTTAAACTGTCACTTTCGCACACTAGCTTAACAAGGTACGCCAGCATTAATCCAGATGTTAAAACGGCTAACCTTTATTCCAGTTACGGCAACAAGGTTAGATGAAATGATTTAGGTCAGACTCTAATGATTGTAACTTTCATTCACAACGTTCAAGTCTAGGTTCTAGTTAAGCATAGCATTATTGATTTTAATTTGGTTATGACCTAATTAACATAACTTTCGTTCATGTAAATAAGTCCCAAATCAAGAATCAAAATACTAAACAGAACTAGCATTAGGCATGAAATCATTCAAGCAAATCATAAGAAAAAGATAGATTCATATGTAATAGTTACATGGATACAAGCGAACTACAATAGTAATCAAAATCCCAACAAAAAGAGGGTTAGGAACCCATCTTACAAGAGAATCTTGGAGGCAAGGTTTAGGCACTTACCATGACACGTGCTCACGCCGTCATGGCCATGGCTTCGCCAAGCTTCCTCGATCTCCGGCTCCTTCACAAGCCTCGTCTTTGCTCCTAACCTAACCTAAACTAAACTAAGCTTTAAAAGTACAACAAAATGTGTAAAGAATGGTGTTTGGGGGGGGAAATGAAGGATGGTTTTGAAGTGGTCTCGGCCTCCCTATTTATAGGCAAAATTTGAGGTCCATCGCTCAGCGGTTTTGGTACCATCGCTGAGCGATAAGCTCTGAATCGCTGGACGGCGGCGCACTATCGCTGAGCGATTGTACTTTTACGCGTCTTCATTAAATGCTCGGCAGCTTTTGCAGGGCGGCGGCTGACGTGGATGGCGGCGCTAGGCTGGCTCCAGCTGGCACATTTATTGCGCTGGTGCAAGTGGCTTGCCGACGTAGCTTCGCTGAGCGATAAGTGTTTTACCACTGAGCGATTCATCTTTGTTCGCTGAACGATTATGTGTGCATCGCTGAGCGGTCTTACTGCCAGAATCTTCTCTTTTAAGCTTTTTCCCAATTCTGCCCTTCTCTTCCATTCTTCATGGGATTATTCTTTAATCAGGTTACTTGCATCCATCTTCAAAATATATTAGGAATCCTACAAAATATGGGAAATTAATTAGATAATTCTTTAAAACCTAAGCAAATAAGTGCCATTTTAGGATTTGAAAATTGTGTAAATGGGGCACTTATCACTCCCCCTGACTTAAAACCTTGTTTGTCCTCAAACAAGAGGTAGTAGAATTATTTTCACAAGAGATTAATGCTTATAAACAAATGGTTAATGCAATGAATTGAACTGTTTCAAACGGTTTAAGCTTGAGACCTTGTGAAACATAAAAGAACTTGAACAAGTCAAATGCATAATTACTTGAATGGCACAAACAAATCACACTATCCAATGTCTTTTTCACCAAGGAAATTATCATTTATGCGCACAATGGCCAATGGGCCAACTTGGGGTGAGTGTTTCGCTCACTGTCACCATTGAATCTCAACAATTTAAATTTGTTACCTGTCTCATTATTCAATGCAAAAGTATGGTCATGCAAGGATCACTAAGGACTTTTAAAGGTTGTAATGGGACCAGGCTACAAGGAGAATTGGTTTTTCTGGTTTATGCAATTATTTCTAATCAAGAGAGCGTTAAAAACCAACGTCTTTTGTGCCCTTTCTTTTCTTTGTTTCTTCACCCTTTCAATCTCCTTTTTCTTGTTCCTCTATCCCTTTTTTCTTTTTCTTCTTTTTGTTTTGGGATAGAATGTGTTCTTTTGCACATGCTTCTTTTGTTATTTTTATCTTTTTTTTGCTTTTCCACTTTGGCTCACCCTTATCTCCCCCTGACTTAGCTTTTTGCACATAATCCAATTTGAATGCTCTCTTAATCTAGAAATTAAGGGATTAACATTGTTTTTCTGCTTATGGCTTAGGGATTATGAACAAAAATTTTCTCATGTTAGGCTCAAATGGGGTGGCAAAGGATATTCCTAAGTAAAGGTTGGTTTTATTTGGCCAAGTGGGTTTAAATTCTAAAGAACAAAATGCCTTGATCATCTCCTATTGTTTCCACACAATTATCAAATTTAGAGACTCAAACAAATTCAATTGTGTAAAAACAATGGTGATTCTCTCTATCTCGCTTAAGTGTATGGCTCACTCCCTCACTTGGCTAGGTTTCATTTCCTTGATTTCAAAACATTTTCAAGGTTATGTTTGTGCATACAAGTATATCAATGCATATGAACATGTTCATAGTAACTATGCATGTACACAAAAGCCTATTATTGATTATGAAACAAGTCAATTCATGATATTTGTGTTCATACATCAAACCAAGTAAAATAAACTACTACTTTGTTTTTAAAAAAACAAGTCTTAAGTACATATTAACTAACTAACTAAGGAAATTAATTAATTAAGGTGCTAGAAAATTAAAAAGTTCCCTGTTATGGTGAATTTCTTTGAAGTAGCCTCATTGATGTAACTTCTTTTCATTTTATCCAAGCTACTTCATCTTGCTTCACTGTTGTTGAGGAGATAGAGGCTCATCCTTCGTTAGGAATCATGCTCATCATCCTCTAGAAGTGTGTCTCTCTTTAGTTGATGTTACGAATCTTCATTGGTTGTTTTCCGGTCTGCAAAAACAATCAAAGAAAACTTCCTTTCTTCCAAATAGTGTTAGAGAGATCATGGTTTTATTTTGAATCCTTTTGTAGACAAAATTTCCTACAATCTTGCGGACAGAACTTCCCGCTTAAGTGGACAGAAATTCCCACTCATTATGGACAGAATTTCCCACAATGATTTATGGATTCAAAACATTGCATTGATCTTAAGGTGCTTTTGAAAAGATTTGTTCTTAAAATTTTTTTCATCTCTTAAACAAATAAGAATCGTTTTCCCATTAACTTATGTGCACCTTTCTCAAATACCTGCTTAAAAGGTTTAAAATCTGTCATTAGGTTTAGAAATCAAAAATGCTTCAAGTTTAGCTTAATTGAAAAAGATTAGCATTTTTTAAATTTCAAACCTAATTACAAGATTTAACAACCTTTATTTCTTTTTCACCATATTTCATAAAAAATTCTTAACACCTTAAAATTAATTATCCTTCAAAATTAATAAACTACTAATTAATAAAAACTTACAAACTTCTGGGTTGCCTCCCAGACAGCGCTTTGTTTAACGTCGTTAGCCCGACGCATTTTTCCTTCTAGCTCTCCTCCTCATCATCAGTCCTCCTCCCATGGCAATAGTCCTTGGGATTTAACTCCGGATTGGCCGTAAATCTTCTTTTCTTCAATTCTGCCATATCAATAGCCAATTGTCCCAATTGTGTCTCCAAGTTCCTAATAGAGGCTTCGTTATTCTTTTGATTTATCATTGATTGTTGCATAAATTGATTGAACGTTTACTCTATTTTGGAACTTGAATGCATGGGAGGCTGATTTTGATACGGGCGAGGTGGTTGGTACGGCGGTTGCGGAGCTCTGAATGATGGTCCGGCCTCTTGCCTCCATGGCTGATTAAAATTTTGATTCGGCCCCCTTTGGAAATTGTTTTGATAGGGTGGCCGTGGCTGGTTTTCAAGGAAGTGAACTTCTTCTTCCCTGAAATGACAAACATTGGACGGGTGATCGCCATTACAAATTTCACAAAAAAAATACCTGTTGCCTTTTCGCATCACGGGCCTCTCTAATTTGCTTTGGCAACTCGCTTAGGGCCTTTTTCACCTCGTCTATCTGTTGTTGGAGTTGCTTGTGTTGGGCAAGGATGGCATCGTTGGGTCCCAGCTCAAGCACTCCTCCTCTCCTAGGACCTCTGTTATACTGGCCTTGTTGGTCCGTCAAGGCCATGGAATCAATAATGGAGATGGCTTCCTCCAGTGTTTTGGACATTATCTGTCCACCGGCAGCAGCATCCAGCATTAGTTTGTGCTGTTGTTAGAGTCCGTTGCGGAAAATGTGGATTTGGGTGCGAGCATCGAACCCATGATTCGGGCACTTTCTTAGCATGGATTTATAGTGTTCCCAGGCTTCACAAAGGCTTTCTCTAGGAGCCTGCACAAATGTAGCAATGGCAGTCTTTAAATCCATAAATTTAGATTGAGAAAAGTACCTGGCACAGAACTTTTCCTCCAGTTGATCCCAATTTGAAGGACGTTTTGTGGCTGATCAAGCAACCACTCCTTGGCTTTTCCAATCAAGGTCAGGGGAAACATCCTCAAAAAGATTGATTCTTCGTCGGCCTCGGACATTCCCGCGGTCCCACAGAGTTCATAGAATTTTGTTAAATGAGCGTATGGATCCTAATGATCCAAACCTGCAAAGGGGTTAGCATATAATAATTGAACCAAACTAGGTTGCATCTGAGGTTGTCTTTGAGCTCCAGTAGTCCTGCTCATTCTTATAATGTTTCTAGGGGTAAAATTTACAAATCCCCTATTGTCACTGGCTCCTGTGTCGGTGCCAGCTCCACCAGTCCCACCAGTTGTTTCGGCCATGGTTTCTTCTTGATTTGTTGAAGAAGTTGATGATGTAGTTGTCTCTTGCTCCTCTCTTTCTTTGGCTAAATACTTTTTCTTCTTTTTCCTGTTCTTCCTTGAAGTAGCTTCAATCTATGGATCAAATAACAATGGTTCTTTTGAAGTCTTACCTCGCATGCTCAGTCAAATTTGCTCATGCGGCTTCCATTCCACCTTCAATAGGTACACAGAGGCCAGCCGAGGGTAAGCCGGGAGTTGCTGCCCTCCAAAATGACCATTTTACCCTTGCCCCTTAAACGGAGGGAAATACCCCCATAGCCTTGCATTTTCCCCTTAATTTTGTTAACCATGATCTAAATTCTCTTACTCGCGCTCAAGATACCATCCTTAGGTATCAACGAAGGAAAACAATCTGCCCGAAATCTTAAGTTGACCCTTTTGGACTAAATCACCCCTAAGGTGTACAAAAGAACTATGAAACGCACATTCAACCAATATTTAATAAGACTTGAAGATTTGAAAGATAACATAAAAGTTGCATTAATAATTAGCCGCCAAGTTACAAAATGTAGGAGGCAACTGGACCAATTACATCAAATTCCCAAAATGCCCCTACCCCCTAATACTTACAAAACATTGGATGGTTAGCCTATACATAATTCTACACTACCTATTCTAGTAGCCCTAAGAAAACTAATCCGCTTCCTTAGTGTCCGGAGCCGGATCTTCCTCCATAGAGGCCGGAGCAGGGCCTGAAGTCGAGACGCCGCCCGTAGAACCCCCTGAGCGTACCCAGCCCAGGTGCGTATAGACGACATCCAAGTCCTGACCCAACCGGAGCATGTTATGGTCGGTCTGTGTCGCCATCTGCTCAAGACGATCGGCATGTGCCATTAGCCACTCAAGATGGCCCGTGTGCACGTCCAACTGCTCGAGCCGATCGAGACGAGATAGGCCCACGCTCAGAGCATCCAGCCGGCTCATCAACAAGTCAATCTGGGACTATAAGAGGCCAGGGGAAGGTGTAGGCTCTGCTGAGGTCGAAACAGCAGCCGCAGGATCGGCGGGAGAGGATGGAGCGGAAGGTGAAGAAGGTGCAGCCCTTTTCTTGCACAGCTACCCTGAGGCACGTTGTAGGCCAACTGATGGGCGTTGTTCAGGGAAATGTGCATTTTGGCTAAGCAGCCCGAGTCCACCTTCCAAGTAACTTTAGGGGACCACTTCAATTCACCTGCGAGCAAGGAACGGTAATCAAAGGTATAAGACCATGCATTCATAAAGACAATTCATAATAAAAGTCAAAGGCAGAAAGGAAAAGGCAAATGACCGAGATACGTACCCTCAAGAGGCACTTGGATATACTGGAGGATCTCGGTGATCCGAACACCGTAAGGGAGCGCGTTACCCCGAATCCGCGCCTCACCCATGTGCTGCATGACATAGAGGGCCCTGTTGATCTCGTGGTGCTCGGTGAGGGCCCACATCACCAAGCAATCGTCGCGGGTCATCACCGCGTGATTCCCGTTCCGCGGGACAAGAGTATGGGTGAGCAGGTAATGATAAATCCTCTGCTCCACCGGTAAGCCGCTCACCTGAGGCCTGTTCTTGGCGCTCTTGAGGCCCGAGTGGGCGATGGCGCCTAATGCCATGTCCTCCCCGAAAGGAATGCCAACCGAGTCGAACGCCCACTCCGATAGGCCCGAGGCTAGGTCATTCCCCGCGTGCGGAAGCTCCAAAACTGTCCAGAATTGCTCCAGAGATAGCTCTATTGGCACACCGCACACCTCCGAGGTGAGCACATTGTCCACGATCTGCATATTGTTGTAAAAGAGTCGGACGAAGTGCGGGTACACGGGGTGATGGAAGCACAGGAACCCCAAGAGCTCGGCCGAGTCCAGATAGGCCAAAATTTCCTCCGACGCCTCCTCGAAGGTGGCACGATCAAGGATCTTAGGCTCCATGACCGCCCGCTATTTGAAGTTGGCTTCAAAGTTCCGCCATTGGGCTTCGGTGGAGAACCAATGGGGAAGGTCACGTGGAGGAGGAGGTTGAGGGTTCTTGGACCTCGAAAGACGGCCGGTATGATGACTCATGATGGAAGTGGTGATTTTGGGGGATGGAAGAGAAAATGGGGGTGAGAGATTCGGGTAGAGAGCAAGGGGGACAGAAATGTGAGGGAATGAGGAAGGAGGAGGAAGGGGAAGGCTAGGGAACAAGAGGGAGAGTGAGAAATTGCAAGCAATTGAAGTGGGAAGGAGAGGAATTATGTTCTAGCTCTACTAGGGTTTCGGATGAGAAGAGGGGAAGCGAGTGAGAGTAAAAGAAAAGGGAATGAGAAGCGTTTAAAACAGCTTCAGGTCGCAGTTCATTCGAACGTAATTCAAAATTCAATCGAATCCGGCTAGCATTCGAATGTGGTTTTCGAATGCCTTAAGAACTCTGCAATTCATTCGAGTGAATGACCATTGGGGATTCGAATGCAGCCCTTTTGGTGAGGTTTTAATGTCTCTAATCCACCTCTAGAGGTCCCGAGCGGGCATGCGTAGCCAGGGGATCTTAGAACCCTAAGTCTCCCGAAAATAGCATAGAAACGCAGTGACGTTCAAATTTCGGGGACGAAATTTCAAATAAGGAGGGTAGAATGTAACAACCCGATTCTCTCGTGTACGGAAAACCCGTGGGTTAAGCCGTTGTGGGGAATCAAAAGGCATTCCGAGGATCCAGGAAGGAGAATTTAACCTGTAAAATCTCCGAATTAGCGACTGGGATTAGGTCTCGTTGTCCGGGAGATTTTTCAGCGCATCCGGGAGAGTTTCGACTCGAATGGAATTCGTTTCGGATACCGAAAAACGCTCGTGGAATTTTTGGGCACAGTAAAACGGTCAAAAATTCCTGAGTAGTAGTTCTCGGGTCGAAGGAAAAAATCAAGGGGTCACGACGGTATGCTCGAAATATTTTTAGGCCAACCGGTGTGTGAAATATTGGACAAAATGCAATGAAACGAAAATGGAACCGGCCAGAGGCTATTTAATTTCTTTCAGCAAAAGTTATAAAGTTTATAAATATAATAATAATAATACTAATATAATAATAATAATAATAATAATAATAATAACAGATAACAAAAGAAAAAGAAAAGGAAAAATACAAAGGCTATAAATAGCCACCTTCAGAACGCCACTTTCATTTCATTTTCACAAACACCCGTCCTGCTCAAGCACATCGCGGAACCATTTTCGGACTTCAGAAAAATCATAGGAGCACGCCGTTGCAAAGAGGAAATTCTCTACTTCCAGTCTACCGGACCGAAATTTCCATCGGATGTGGGTAACTCTAAGCCCACTGTCTATGTGGTTTATTTGATGATTGTTTATATGTATCTCTGTGTATGTGAGTAAAAAACCATTTTTTTCAAACTATAGGAAATGAGTTAGGGAGGTTAGATTTTGATGATTTTGAGGTTTGGAAACCATAACTGTACTGATTGGATTACTGTAGAAGCCGAAAATGTTACGCGGAGAAAACCCCTGAGAAAGTTACTCTCGGGGCGATTTTTTTACTGTAGCATTCGATTGAATTCCCACGGATTCGAATGAAAGAAGATATTGGGATTTCAATCGAATACTTGAGGATTTCATTTGAATGAAAGACCGCGGAGGATTTCAATCGAATACTTGAGGATTTCATTCAAATGAAAGACCGAGAAGGATTTTAGTCGATTGAATCCCTATGGGATTCGATTGAAAGAAGCAATCGAATGCGAAAACCCTAGGTATTCGAATGCTTACTGAAAACTTATGATTTTAAAGGCTATATGGAATCCAACCTGCATAGTTATGTATGTCTTTGTGTAATTTAAGCATGCATCATGAGGAAAGGCCGTCGTAAGAGTTAGGACGACCTTAGATAATTAGAAGTTCACGTTAAAGTCTAATAAAGATCATAATGGAACCCTAGGAAACAAAGAAGGATTAGGAAGATCCCGACCCCAGTTGGTACGGTCGACCATAGTTAAGGAGTCTAGTTATATGATTAGGAAACCCCTATTCTCTTGGCAAGGCCTTACCGACACGCCCCTGGCCAATTCAGCAAGATCAATTGGTTGTGAGCAACGTAGGTAAAGAGACCTGACCATGATGAGAGACGGGTATAGGCCCAGATATGTAAAACAGGCATAGGTCTGTACAAATGAAATGATAACTAAGGGGCCCCACTAAAAGAGGAAAGAGAAACCGGATCGAGTCATAGGGCCGATCTAAGCGTGTCCACGCCCGATCACTCATAGGTTTGATCCCTCGCCATTCCAGCAAGAGGGGATGGTTGCACCTATTGTATTTAATGATTACCTCCTATGAGCTTTGCATGGTTAGCTACCATACCGGTAAAGAGTGCCGCCGGGTCGATACAATAGTGGCAAAAAGAGGTTGTAATCCGAGGCCACAGTTACAAGGGAGCAAGGACTAAGTAGGACGCAGCCATAGAGCGCGTAAGAGATCCCCTCATGCACTTTGAAATTAAATGTATGAATTGATAATTGATGATATGATGATACGTATGTATGTATACCTGCTTTAAGCATTATGTATAATTGTTCATGCATGATATATCGTCAAGGGAACGTCCCAAGACGAATAGTATGTCTCTAATAGCAACATACAGTTAATAAGCACGAAGCCCAGGTAATGGCATGATTAGAGAGCCAATCACCTAGTAACTTAGATAAAGCTGCTCAGGACGTAGGCCAAGATAATTAAACAGTAGGAGTCTAGTATGCATGACACTTAGAGGTATTCCTGAGTGGCCTGGAATCTGCCCGAGTAATTGAACTATAGAAGCCCCGCAGAGTTTCCACTAAGAACGAAGTCGTTCTTATCCCCACTCGTGTATGACTCCAGTTGATAGGCATGTCATCGCTGCCTCCCAAGGATGTTTGGTTATTTACGCGCTCAGGACAGTGCAACTACCGCACCTACACCTTACTAGAGACCAGCACGTTCGCTCCTGCGAACTTTCCGGAAGAGTGTCCGGAGCAAGCCCGACGCAGGCTTCGAGGGCTAAGATCGTCGCCCATGCGTCCCATCTGGATCGACGAGCGTCCAGGTAGCAGCACCCGCGATCCAATCCACGTCGACAGAGAGGATGGTCCTCCGCCGCCGAGGCCAGAGCCATAGCCAATACCCGAGCCAGATACTGACCTAGAGCCAGTTACACCTCCGGTTCGAGGACTATGCACGCGCACTACCGCCCGCAAGAGCGTTCTCCCAGTGCGATCACGCAGGTTCGTGCCCCGCGAGTTCACCGCAGTGATGGATATCTCCAGCGAGGATAAGGTGGATCCCGCAGAGCGAGAGGAGGATTCTGATGAGTAGGGTGTCAGGACCCCGCCAGAGTTGCAGCCGTAGGAGTGTCGTACACGCAATGAGTAGTACTCATCCGTGTGCGTAGGTTTAGTTCACTTGTAGTATTGTATATATGTACCATTGTATATAGAGTGATGTTGGATATGTATGTCCGTAGTAGGACAAGATACTCCTTATGATGTTAATGTATAATTATGTGTGTTATCTTTGGGCCGTATCTGTATTTTCGTCGGGTACTCGCCGCACGCCAGGTACGTACTCGTGCTTCCTTTACATTTTTATGATAATGCTTATGCGGTATATGATGCGTATGGCTCGTTATTTTCCTTAGTATCATTAAAATGAAGTTTAAATTGGCCCGTTATTTTGTAAACCCTAATTTTAAGTCAAGATGTAGAATCATAACGGTTCGCAGCACCAGAAGAGCACCACCTAGCCGGGAAGTCTATGACTTAAGCATAGGCCAACTAGCTAGGGTGTTTCATTTGGTATCGGAGCAGTTTGGCATGAATTCGGTGCACGCTCGACGGGCTGAGAAGTGCTGAGTCAGTGAACATCGGTTCCTCCGAGGCTGATCCCCTTAGGATTCGCGGATGTCGTCGAGGCAGCCATGTCACCCGGAAGAGATGACGCACGACGTCACTTACGTTGACAATTTTTATAGGGTCACCTAAGGAACAAAAATGCAACNAATCATAACGGTTCGCAGCACCAGAAGAGCACCACCTAGCCGGGAAGTCTATGACTTAAGCATAGGCCAACTAGCTAGGGTGTTTCATTTGGTATCGGAGCAGTTTGGTCCAATGGAGCCTGAGGACTGAGCCGCACTATGCTTTTAGGCATGAATTCGGTGCACGCTCGACGAGCTGAGAAGTGCTGAGTCAGTGAACATCGGTTCCTCCGAGGCTGATCCCCTTAGGATTCGCGGATGTCGTCGAGGCAGTCATGTCACCCGGAAGAGATGACGCACGACGTCACTTACGTTGACAGGTTTTATAGGGTCACCTAAGGAACAAAAATGCGACAAACGAGGTAGGTATGGGACCCTTGGATGACTCGGGTTAGGCTGACAAATCAATAGGAGGAGAGAAGTAGGGAAGGAAGAGTAATTTGGGACCCTTAAGGTAAGAAGGTAGCCAGGGATTGGCAGGAAAAGGTGTTCAAACACTTAAGGGAAAATTTCAGGATTCACTCGAATGCATCATTAGAATGCTTCACGAATTAGGGATGCATTTGAATGCTAGCAGAAGGCGCATTCGAATGACAGCAACAAAGTGGTTCAATTGCAATGCACCTTGCAATTCTGCATTCTGTGGCACTCCGACGCCTCCCCACCTCAGTCCTAATAGTTGAGGGGGATTGAAAGGCGAAGAGCTCAATGGCAAACCCCTTGATTGCTCAAATTTACCCCTTGACGGGAAAGTCCGTTTATTATGGATGTTAGCCCATTCAAAGGTGATTTTGGCCGAAACTCTGAACCCCGCTTTGCCAACTAGTCTGCCTAGGTACAGGAATGGTTTTGGACCCGACCCCGAGCCAATACGGCTAGTCCCTTAGCGTATGTCCCGTGCAACCCCGTAATAAGGCAAAAGCCTAGATGAGGGCGCGATTCTCTCACGCTCGGTCAAATTTGCTCATGCGGCTTCCATTCCACCTTCAATAGGTACACAGAGGCCAACCGAGGGTAAGCCGGGAGTTGCTGTCCTCCAAAATGACCATTTTACCCTTGCCCCTTAAACGGACGGAAATACCCCCATAGCCTTGCATTTTCCCCTTAATTTTGTTAACCATGATCTAAATTCTCTTACTCGCGCTCAAGATACCATCCTTAGTATCAACGAAGGAAAACAATCTGCCCGAAGTCTTAAGTTGACCCTTTTGGACTAAATCGCCCCTAAGGTGTACAAAAGAACTATGAAACGCACATTCAACCAATATTTAATAAGACTTGAAGATTTGAAAGATAACATAAAAGTTGCATTAATAATTAGCCGCCAAGTTACAAAATGTAGGAGGCAACTGGACCAATTACATCAAATTCCCAAAATGCCCCTACCCCCTAATACTTACAAAACATTGGATGGTTAGCCTATACATAATTCTACACTACCTATTCTAGTAGCCCTAAGAAAACTAATCCGCTTCCTCAGTGTCCGGAGCCGGATCTTCCTCCATAGCGGCCGGAGCAGGGCCTGAAGTCGAGACGCCACTCGTAGAACCCCCTGAGTGTACCCAGCCCAGGTGCGTATAGACGGCATCCAAGTCCTGACCCAACCGGAGCATGTTATGGTCAGTCTGTGTCGCCATCTGCTCAAGACGATCAGCCTGTGCCATTAGCCGCTCAAGATAGCCCGTGTGCACGTCCAACTGCTCGAGCCAATCGAGACGAGACAGGCCCACGCTCAGAGCATCCAGCCGGCTCATCAAGAAGTCCATCTGGGACTGTGAGAGGCCAGGGGAAGGTGTAGGCTCCGCTGAGGTCGAAACAGCAGCCTCAGGATCGGCGGGAGAGGATGGCGCGGAAGGTGAAGAGGGTGCAACCCTTTTTCTTGCGCGACTACCCTGAGGCACATTGTAGGCCAGCTGATGGACGTTGTTAAGGGAAATGTGCATTTTGGCTAAGCAGCCCGAGTCCACCTTCCAAGTAACTTTAGGGGACCACTTCAATTCACCTGCGAGCAAGGAACGGTAATCAAAGGTATAAGACCATGCATTCATAAAGACAATTCATAATAAAAGTCAAAGGCAGAAAGGAAAAGGCAAATGACCGAGATACGTACCCTCAAGAGGCACCTGGAAATACTGGAGGATCTCGGTGATCTGAACGCCGTAAGGGAGCGCGTTACCCCAAATCCGTGCCTAACCCATGTGCTGCATGACCTAGAGGGCCCAGTTGATCTCGTGGTGCTCGGTGAGGGCCCACATCACCAAGCAATCATCGCGGGTCATCACCGCGTGATTCCCGTTCCGCGGGACGAGAGTATGGGTGAGCAGGTAATGATAAATCCTCTGCTCCATCGGTAAGCCGCTCACCTGAGGCCTGTTCTTGGCACTCTTGAGGCCCTAGTGGCCGATGGCGCCTAATGCCATGTTCTCCCTGAAAGGAATGCCAACCGAATCGAACGCCCACTCCGATAGGCCCGAGGCTAGGTCATTCCCCGCGTGTGGAAGCTCCAAAACTGTCTAGAATTGCTCCAGAGACAGCTCTATTGGCACACCACACACCTCCGAGGTGAGCACGTTGTCCACGATCCGCATATTGTTGTAAAAGACCCGGAAGAGGTGCAGATACACGGGGTGGTGGAAGCACAGGAACCCCAAGAGCTCGGCCGAGTCCAGATAGGCCAAAATTTCCTCCGACGCCTCCTCGAAGGTGGCACGATCAAGGATCTTAGGCTCCATGACCGCCCGCTCTTTGAATTTGGCTTCAAAGTTTCGCCATTGGGCTTCGGTGGAGAACCAATAGGGAAGGTCACGTGGAGGAGGAGGTTGAGGGTTCTTGGACCTCGAAGGACGACCGATATGATGACTCATGATGATGGAAGTGGTGATTTTGGGGGATGGAAGAGAAAATGGGGGTGAGAGATTCGGGTAGAGAGCAAGGGGGACAGAAATGTAAGGGAATGAGGAAGGAGGAGGAAGGGGAAGGCTAGGGAATAAGAGGGAGAGTGAGAAATTGCAAGCAATTGAAGTGGGAAGGAGAGGAATTTGGTTCTAGCTCTGCTAGGGTTTCGGATGAGAAGAGGGGAAACGAGTGAGAGTAAGAGAAAAGGGAATGAGAAGCATTTAAAACAGCTTCAGGTCGCAGTTCATTCGAATGCAATTCGAAATTCAATCGAATCCGGCTAGCATTCGAATGTGGTTTTTGATTGCCTTAAGAACTCTGTAATTCATTAGAGTGAATGACCATTGCGGATTCGAATGCAGCCCTTTTGGTGAGGTTTTAATGTCTCTAATCCACCTCTAGAGGTCCCGACCGGGCATGCGTACCCAGGGGATCTTAGAACCCTAGTTCTCCCGAAAGTAGCCTAGAAACGCAGTAACGTTCAAATTTCGGGGACAAAATTTCAAATAAGGAGGGTAGAATGTAACAACCCGATTCTCTCGTGTATGGAAAACCCATGGGTTAAGCCGTCGTGGGGAATCAAAAGGCATTCCGAGGATCCAGGAAGGAGAATTTAACCTGTAAAATCTCTGAATTAGCAACTGGGATTAGGTCTCGTTGTCCGGGAAATTATCCAACGCATTCGGGAGAGTTTCGACTCGAGCGGAATTCGTTTCGGATACCGGAAAACCCTCGTGGAATTTTTGGGCACAGTAAAACGGTCAAAAATTCCTGAGTAGTAATGATAAGTCAATTTTATACCCTAAGTTATTACTCCATAAGTGGGCAAATGCATACTAAAATGTGTAGGTTTAATACTTAATCAATATGATTTTACACATTATCCTCTTTTATGAAGAATTAAGAAAAACGACAAGTTTACGTATTATTTTAACCATAAGTATTTAATATTTCCCTTGGAGTTTTCTATTATAAAATTTCAGGAAATGAAGGTTCAAGAGGATCATTGAAGATGTGAAGAGAAGATTTGGACCAAGGAATGCAAGATCAAATTCAAATCCAAAAAGATTTGGTTAAAAGATGAGCTGAGGATTTT